>JANHGD010002799.1:109697-120119 GCA_027560375.1 Imantodes cenchoa
CTCATAATTTATATTTTAAAAATTATTTAAAAACTTTTATAAACATTAATTTTAAAAAAATTATATAAACGGCACTAAATGTGAACCTTTTGTTTATGCAACAGTTTCATTAAAAATGAATAGGCATATGTATGGATCCCATTCTCAAGCCTTATTGGTGGTCCAGCAAGTTAATAATGTTAATGATATTAAATGCTACTGCTAAATCAAGAAGCTTGCATTCAAGATCAAGAGGGCTTCACTTAGCTGTTCCAATCTTATCAGAGATTGACATGAATAATTCAGTGTGTTTCTTATACTCTGGCCTGAATTCTGACGGATAATCTGTCCAGATAATCTGCTTTCCCAGATGTCAATATACAGGTAGTCCTCAATTTATGACCAGCCACATAGCAATAGGTTCGCTTAATGACTGCCCCAAAAAATATCATAAAATTGGGTTGGTCATTGACTGACTCAATTTACAACCATCACAACATACAATCATAATGGGCAAGTTCCATTATGGTTGTATGTTGAGGACTACCAGTAATTATGTGCCCATCATCTTTTGTAAAACATATGGAATGCTGGTAAATGGATGGTAATAATCCAAAATAATTGAATTTGGAGGTGATTTTTTGAGAAGAGGATGTACTAATAAGGATATTTATACTACTGCTCCTGATAAATACAAATATATGCCTTCTTAGTTTGCCATTTTTTCAAGGTAAACTATGTTATGCAAAGAGAAGAAAACAAGCAAGGATTAAGAAGCCAAAGAAATTAAAGGCATGGGATAAAGGGAAAAAAGAGCAATTATACCTACATCTCCAGTTTGTTTGTGGTGATACTATTTACTATACCTCACTATAACTTTTAATTTACTACACAAGTCAATAATATTCTGTGCCTACTGCATTCAACTTCTATGATTCTCATGACATAACCAACTTTCTCTTTTATATAACAGATGGGTAGAAGTATACTATTATATGCAATTATTTTCAATGTCTTTGATTTATTCTTCACAACAGACCACATAATTTTAGCTATTTTTGTCACAACAGTTGACAAATTGTTCCCATTGTTAATAAACATTTCATCAAAATAGAGAATTGCTTGGTGTAGTCTTTTGTTATATAGGCATTAAACCCATTTATTTCATTTTCTTTGTCAAATACAACTACCTTGATCTGTTAATTTTCACAACAATATTCCTAGTTGTATCATAGAGTCAATGTTCTGATATACTAATCAATTCCATACTCTTGGTATATAATTCATAAACATATTTAGTCCGTTCTTCTTATCAGATCATATTAACAAATGTATAACTATTGAATGAAAACAGAACAATAAGACAAGCTATATTTCTCTGTATTAATTTAAACTTTCAGCCTAACAAAGATAGCCAACTTTTCTAAATATTTTCCAAAATATATAACCAACATGTTCTTTAAGATATTTAACTATTCTTGTCCTCTTTATTCTAAAGTCTACACACACACACACACACACACACACACACACACACACACACACACGGCTCTAGATTTAGTAATGCTCTTTAAATGTCTATAGCACAATACTTTACAACAGTGGTTCTCAACCTTCTCTTCACCATGGACCTCCTTTAACCTTTTGTGGCCACGGACCATGGCCACAGACAGACCCCCCAAACTTAAAGCAATATTTAAATTCATAAGATTTCTTCAAGCCTTCACAGAGCCCCTGGGATGACATCAAGGCCTCCCAGAGATCTGAAGACCACAGAATGAGGACCACCGCTTTAGAAGGTTGCTTGGTTGAAAAACTGGCAGAAACATATGAAAAACAATTCCTTCTTTTCTCTGGGTTTTTTATTTTTAACATTCATTGGGGCACTATTTCCTTATTCTTCTGCCCACGTGAAGTAGAAGCTGAGGTTGTGATTTTCCCAGCTTAAATGGCTAGAAAAATAATGAAGTGTGCATGACTGAAATTTATTTTTGGGGGAGGGCATTTGGGAATAGTTCTGGAAAGTGAATAAGAAAGATGACATTTCTGTGACTCCTTATATCCTTACATGTGTTGTTTGTTGGAATGCAATTAAATCAGAGAACTTTCAAAACATTGAGGTTATAATTTAATGATAAGTAGTATATCAAAATTCATCATTGTTATAGCCAGAGAAATAAAATGTAAGACTTAAAACAACATATGCTTGACCTGCAAAGATAATCTCACTAATTTCTCAGTGGAGAAATAAAAACCTTGCATGGACAAGGATTTCTCTGAACTCTTTTTAATATACGGTGAATTATTAATGCACACACTGTTCTATAAAAATGATATATGACTATCAGAGTTCAGACCTAGCATTAGATTTATATTTATGAATCAGGATAATACATTTTAAAGTTTGAATGTATATTTAATCAAACAGCACTTTACTGCATTATACTGTAAACTCTTTTGATGCTGAAAAAATATTTTATCAATGTATACTCATTTATTGTTTCTGAAGTTTTGAACATTATGGGTTAATGTTTTAAAAACATTTTTATTACAAATTTGAAGAGCAAAGTAGAAGAAGAGAATTCTTTCATCTTTATTCAGTTATTTTTCAGTGGAGAGAAACCTTTTGTAGTGTTTTCTAGATTCCTGGACCTATTAAGCAAATATCTAATATACTTATCTGACTAGAATCTTAATGTAATGCAGCATTTTAACCTTGAACTAAATATTGTTCCAAACAAACATATCTTTGGTATCTTTCTTACTTATTCTGCTATTCAAAATTTGAAGCTAATTTCATACATTTTAATTTATGACTTAAACATATAATGCAATAATTTCATACATAAGGATTTTCTTCAATGCTTATCTCCACACTTACACAGATACACACACATGCACACAAATATACATACACATACATAGACACACATAAACACATACATACACACACATCCTGATTACATTCTCCCCACACCAGAAAATATTTAACACAATTATGATACAAATCAGTGATATATAAGTGATTAACAGTTTGTTTTTTTAATTGTTGGAATGGATGGCTAAAGGAATAATTTTGAGATTCCTGTCTGAAGCCCAAATGATGCCTGTCCTTGACGTTTGAGCTATGACTTATATCAAAGATTAATACTTGTACATCAATTGGACAATCAAATGTTTATTTAGAAATTGCTGGTTTCTTCCTTGCATGTTATCAGGGAACAACAAGTTGGGTCTGATAGTGGAATGAGGAATGAGGTTGAAAAGAGTGAAGTAAGAATAAAATCTTATTTGACAACAATGCATCAATTATATCAGGTACTATGTGAGCAGTTCTGATCATAGATATGTAGAATACAGTATACTGTGAAATGTAACATTTTGTAAAATGTCAGAAGACAAATCCCTTCCCTGAGGTGTTCATAATCTATTTGCCTCATGTAAAATATCAAATGGTTACCAAGGTAAATGGGAAAAGAATGTGCAGTTGTTTCAGTCTTTGGACCATTATTTCAATTTGACATGAGAACTACAGGATTTTTATAAAAAAGAAAATTTTTGAGAAAGGACTTGAAAGAAAAATAATATATTGTACTATTTGTTGGGGGAATCAGATTGAAATTGAGAGAATACTGAATGTGATGGAATAGAGCTGAAAATATATCAAGATATAAGAATGGAGGGATGAAAGCCAAAACTGGGGAAGGTTATAAAAATAAAGAGACTGTAACAGAATGAGGAGTGGAAGCACATGTAAATATATAGAGATAAGCATAATTTGATTAAAAAAAAGGAATTCCACTGTGTTTTGTGGGGCTCACTTCTGATACAGTCACTTAATTCCTGTAGCTTGACACATTTTACTGATCAGATGAATAAAATACAGGTAGTCTTCAACTTACAACAGTTCATTTATCAGCCATTTGAAGTTACATCGGCATTGAAAAAAGTGACTTAGGAATATTGTTCACACATTGTGACCGTTGCCGCATTCCCATAATCATGTGATTTACATTTGGATGCTTGACAACTAGTTCATATTTATGACAGTCGTAGTATCCTGGAGTCATTTAATCACCTTCTGACAAGCAAAGTCAATGGGGAAGTCAGATTCACTTAACAACAGTGTTATTATCTTAACAATGGCAGTGATTCACTTAACAAATGTGGCAAGAAAGTCATAAAATGGGGCAAAATTCACTTAACTTTCTCACTTAGCAACATAGGTTTTGGGCTCAATTGTGGTCATAAGTTGAAGACTACCTGTATTTCATAGACCACATCTTTTTAATTTAGCAAAGGCAAGTAAGATTCCAAACTTATCAAAAATTCTCTGATAAATTTTCAAACCATGTGCATTTTATTGACATGTTAAATAGAATAGAGTTGGATCTAAGTAATAGCATTTACTTTTAACAGAAATGAAACCACTGAAAACGTTGAAAATCATACTGGTTAATGGTTGTCACTTTTGTTTCTTGATAAAAAAGAACCCAAAGATGTATGTAATATGTAATACCTATAATTTCAAATTATTCATTTGGCTTTTATATTTTCTGGAGCGTTTAAAAACAAAGACAGCTCTTTAAAAATAAAATAAAATAAAGCACTGTCATTTTAAATATCATACAATCATTTCTATTTCTTACTTTACATGCTTAGAATTAAAAAAATATTTTATCACAAATAATAAGACATTCAAGCTGCAGGTTTTTTATTTTCTAGTGACTGTAGCAGATTGTGTAAATACTTGGGATACAAAATTGCATTGGTGATGGTGATGAACTGTCAGGGAAAGGATGGATTGTACTTAATGGAAAGGAGGCTGAAATAGTAATGGCTTATATTGAATTTTGTAGAAAAATAAATATGTCAATTTACAAAAAAATTAAGATTATTGATTTTAGCTTTTTTATGTACGATAATGAAATCTACTGATCCTGACTTGTTTCAGTAAGCATCTTCCCTGCTCTATTTCCCAGTAATATTTCTGATTATGGAATGATACTTCTGCACAGTAATTGCTTACTCATCTTTTCTCCTACTGTTTGTTAGAATGTTCATAATTACTTTTGTCTGAATGGAATTTGCTATTCAGAGGAGAACTTTAATGGGGAAATGCTTCTTCAAGACAGTATAAAGACACAATAGGGATGGGAAACACAATTCAGTGTCCTTACTTCTGGAGGCTCGAGGGGACTAATCAATGACATAGCAACTCCATTAAAAGAGGCATAGCTAAAATTCCAGAACTTGATGTATCATCAGGGCATTGATTAATTGTAAACAAATCAGATATCTGTGTCAATAATGCTGGCCCGCAATAAATACCATTTTATTTTTTCCCCTATCTAATAGCATAAGCTGAACAGCTTTTAGACAATAATGGGACTTTCATCCTATTGATGCACATAAAACTAAAAAGACATTGTCAGCATTTTTGTGTTATTTCCCTACTTTTTCTCTTGAAGAATATGGACAGCCTTTTCTATTTTTGTCTAAGTTTCTTTTAATATGTTCCCATCACATTCATTTTGAAGGAGATGGGTGGTTCAGAAATGTGAAAAATATATAAAGTTTGCTAACCAAAAGATGAAAGCACACAACCTGGGGATAGGAAGAAGAAAAAGATCAGAATAAAATGTAATTCCTTATCAACCATACAGCAGTGGTCCCCAACCTTTTTTGGTCCGCGGACCGGTGGGGTGGGTTCAGCGGACCGCGCAGACCTGCGGGCATGTCCTCGCACGAGGTCTTGCTGTCTGCGCATGCAAAATCTTGCGAGGGGATGCTCGCCCATGCGAGATTTTTGGTTTTTTTGCTTTTGCGCATACGCGGAAGCAAAAAAAAGGCAAGATTTTGCGAGATTTTGGCATTTTAAATTATTAAAAGATTTCTGCTGCAGCCCGGTAGCCATCGGGCCGCGGACCAGTACCGGTCTGCGGCCCGGTGGTTGGGGACCATTGTTTTAAAGTATCATCCTATAGTATAGAACCGTGATGACCAACCTATGGCACGCGTGCCACAGGTGACACACAGAGTCATATTGGAGGCCACACGAGGTTTTTGCCCTATGTCAGCTCCAGCACGCATGCACACGCCAGCCAGCTGATTTTCGGCCTTGGGGAAGTCCGTTTCACCCTCTGGAGGCTTCAGGGAAGCTTCCTGAAGCCCTGCAGTGTGAAAAACAGACCAATGGGCAAATCGGAAGTTCGGAAAACAGACTTCCGGTTTGCCCATTGTGCTGTTTTTCACACTCTGGGCCTTCAGGAAGTTTCCCTGAAGGTTCCAGAGTGCAAAAAACAGCACAACGGGCAAACTGGAGTCCGTTTTTCCAAACTTCTGATTTGCCCGTTTGGCCATTTTTTCACCGTCCCAGGCTTCAGTGAGGCCTGTGTGCATGCGCGGGGACGAGGGGGGGGTATTGTGCACATGCGCAGGGGCAGTGTGGGGGTGAGCATGCATGGGGGGAAGGAATGGGTGTGGCATGAGCGCGCATGCTAACACACGCGCACACACCCTTTTGGCACGTGAACCAAAAAAGGTTCGCCTTCACTGGTATAGAATATATAGGGTCTTATTTTGGTGACAAGAGCTGCATACTTAACCTTGTTCAGGACGGTAACATGGGATAGGCGGGCTTATCATTTTTCAGCGGGGAGGGGAGTTAGGAATCTTTTAAGCCATTGTTTTGGAAATTAAAAGGTGCCAAAATCAAGTTTTGCTTTATGTCAGTATAATCTCTGCTGAGCCACCACCTATTTCATTAAATAATGGGGGCACAATATATGACCCAGAGCAGTCACATAAAATTATTTCTATAGCTCCTTTGACATAACTTAGGAAAGCTCTACTGGCAGGCACAAGATTTGCAAAACAGCCACTTTAATTCATTACTCTCTCTTTTTTCTGGGGGAGAATCTATGGTCCCTGAAAGAATGGAGGTGGTATTGCATCAGAGATCGGTGGCTAGATGGTAAATTCTGGTCATAGAACATAGTCGCTCTAGAAAAGAAGGAGAGAATTTGCCATTTCAGTGCACATAAAAAGACAAGATACATCTGTCTAGAGTCATGAGGTAGAACACTTAATGATTGTCATAGGTACAAATAAGCAATCAGGAAACAATCAATATTAATATAAAGCATAAGAATACAAGGAATAAAGTTACAGTCATACAGTCATAATTGGGAGGAGATGGCTGATAGGAACGATGAGAATATTAATAGTAGTGCAGACTTAGTGAATACTTTGACAGTGGTGAGGGAATTATTTGTTTAGCAGAGTGATGGTGTTCGGGAAAACACTGTTTTTGTGTCTAGTTGTTCTGGTGTGCAGTGCTCTATAGTGACATTTTGAGGGTAGGAGTTGAAACAATTTATGTCCAGGATGCGAGGGGTCAGTAAATATTTTCACGGCCCTCTTTTTGACTCGAGCAGTATACAGGTCCTCAATGGAAGGCAGGTTGGCAGTAATTGGTTTTTATGCAGTTCTGATTATCCTCTGAAGTCCTTGTCTGTCTTGTTGGGTTGCAGAGACAAACCAGACAGTTACAGAGGTGCAGATGACAGACTCAATGATTTGATCTTGCCCGCAAGGCCGCCCTGGAAACAGGAAAGGACCGGCCTGCTGTTTATGTTGCCCTATGTCAGCTCCAGTACACCTGCACACATTGACCAGCTGATTTTTGACCTTCTTTTCAGCCATTTTCCACCCAGGCTTTAGGAAAGCTTCCTGAAGCCTGGGGATGGTGAAAATGGCACAATGGGCCAACCCATTTGGCCGTTTTCGCCATCTCCAGGCTTCAAGAGGCTTTCCTGAAACCTGGGGACGGCAAAAAACAGCCCAACGAGCCTACCAAAAGTCTGGAGGCTTCAGTGAGGCCTGTGCGCATGTGCAGGGGGCAATGTGGGAGTTGTGCGCATGCGTACAGGGGGAGGGCATTGCATTATGGGTGTGGGCACGCACATGCGCACACCCTTTTGGCACCCAAGCCAAAAAAGGTTCGCCATAACTGAACTAGGCTATAGAAAAGGAACTATGACTATCACTGAACTACTGAAGTCTAGGCAAATCCTAGTGATTTGAAAGTAAGAGGATTAGGAATGACTGGACAAATCTTTATAACCTACCTGGCCAATTTTAGGACTTTAAGATCTTTGAATTCATCATGAATCAAAGTTGTCCCAATTTTTTTCCTTAAAGAGGTTGTCCTCTGGCATTTTGACTCATCTGTTTAACCTTGTTCAAAGGCATTTGGTAGATTTGTGTCAACACAGAGATGAGGCAAACTACACAATTCACATCCTTTGCTCAATGATGCCAGTGAGGTGCCATCACATGCTTCCTCCTACAGACACCCACACAGAAAAGGCAAGGAAGCCAACGCAGTTCTAGGCTGCATTAACAGAGGGATAGAATCAAGATCACGTGACAGGTTAATACTACTCTATAATGCTTGGTAATACCACACTTGGAATATTGCATCCAGTTTTAGTTACCACAATATAAAAAAGATGTTGAGATTCTAGAAAGAGTGCAGAGAAGAGCAACAAAGATGATTAAGGATCTCATTTCATTTTCATTTTCATTTCATTTCATTTTATTCAATTTGTATACCGCCCTATCTCCCTAGGGACTCAGGGCGGTTCACAGCCAATAATTAAAACAGTACAAATAGCAGAATAAATAATACATACAAAATTTAAAAATATATTAAATAAGTTGATGGCCGTTAAAACCCCTTTAAAATTTAAAAACCCTAATTATCCTAGGCCAGGCCGGCCTGCCGGAAGAGCCATGTTTTTAACTCCCAGCGGAAGGTCCTGAGGTCTGAGAGCACCCTAAGTTCTAAGAATGAAGAAGTTTGTTCCAACTGAGCTGTTTTTCCCCTCCGTGTCTCTGCCCATGTCAAGAATTCCTTTTAGCAGCACTGCTGAACATGCTGGTAGCACTGCCAAACTTTACCCAACCTTTCTTCCCTTGAAAACCCAGTGGCGGATGTTTCAGCTTGCATTGTTCCTAAAGAACCAAAAATAATCTTCCTCTGAGTCTTGAATGATTCTCGAATTAAGGGCAACCCACAAAAGAAAACACAAAGAGACTCAAAGCTATGTGTAAAACGCTCTTGGCAAATGGACTAAACCAGCAAATTCTGTGAATGGAGTTTCTTGTTTTGCTGGAAAACAAGACCGAATTGACTAGAATACAGATGGCAAAAGAAATTCCAAATCTTTTTGGTTCTTCTTTGGAGATACCCTAGTCTAGATAGCTAATCAGGATTAAGCCTGGGTAATATTTAGAAGGGGAATCATTGGGAAATGTTTATTTGCGTGTTGGTTTATTACACACCTTTATCAAGACGTAATAAAAAGCAGAAAAATATCATAAGCACAGAATTCCATCTGATAAAATTTAGTCCACAGCTTAACAGGAAACCTGGTAAACAGGGGTGGGTTCTACTTACCTTCCCCACCGGTTCGCATTGCGACGGAAGTGCACATTTTACACACACGCTTATGCCCCACTTGCGTACACTCATGCATCCCCTCATGCCATTTTGCTTCCGCGCATGCTGAGTAGCTGGAAATCAGCCCGAAACACAGCTGAGGAGCTGAGGAGCTGGGCTTCAGAAGAAGGAATAAAAGTCAGTGTTAAGCTCTAGTACTGAAGAGACTCGGAGACAGAAGTAAGTAACAGCTCTTTATTGTAGAAGTCATAGATCCAGCAAAGAAACCAGCTGAGAAGCTCTCTCTTTAAATAGAGGGCTGTTGGCTGGTTCAACCAATCAGTAGTTTTGGTTTTCCCGCTTCGCAGAGCAGACCTTGGAGTAAAGAGTTTCACACTATTCAAACTTCAATACATAACAGTCAGTATAAACCCGGGGGCAGGAGGGAGGGCCCTCTTTCAAGCAGCAGAACAGAAAAACCTTCCAAAAAGTTTTTTAAAAAATGGCAGTGCCCACGGACCTGCACTGACTGATCCAGTTCAGTGACGTCACCAGTGGGTCACTGCGATGGCCTCTTGCAACCCTCTGCCATGGAAAACAGAGCTCGGGAAGGCCACACGCAGCCCATTTTCACTGGCAGAGGCACTGCGGGCTGGTCCTTCACTGTTTCCAGGCAGCCCCACAGGCCACATCTAAGCACTCTGTGAGCCAGATCCGGGCCTCAGGCCTTGAATTTGACACCCCTGCTGTGGCGGTCTTAAGCAGGTTGCCTGTTCCATCACTAGACACACACACACACACACACACACACACACACAATGGCCTTCCCCATCCTGAGATACCTCATATGCACTTAATGATCTGCGCATTCGAATAGCGAATGCCTGGGTGAAAACAGGGTGTTTTCATGTTCATTTTACGTGATTCACTCCAACGAATGCTCAGGTTACGAATGTAATTGGCAGGCTCCATTACATTCGTAACTCAAGGACTAC
>JANHGD010002799.1:156883-167494 GCA_027560375.1 Imantodes cenchoa
AGGGTTTCCTGCCTAGGCAGGGGGTTGGACTAGAAAACCTCCAAGGTCCCTTCCAACTCTGTTGTTATTATTATTATGCACAAAGAAGCAAATAATATTTTGGCTTAGTGTTTGAGCCCAGGAACTGTATAACAACTTATTCAGAAAGACCAAAAAGTGAAATATTTGAAAGTTGGCTGGATTTTTGGCAGTTGTGATAAGAGAACAATAAATTGGGCTGAACTGAGATTTGACTACTATTAAACCATCTGGAGCAAACCCTTTTGTTTGTTAAATGGAAAGTTGTAAAACGGGTTCTCATTGACGCTAGTAATTCTTATATTAAGAAAGGGAAAGACAATAAAAATAATACAATTATTCTAAAAAGAAATGGCATGGCTGCAAGATTGTATTGACCTCATTGACACCTAAGGCAGAGCTGAATAATTTGTGTTATCCCCACCTGCTCCCCTCCAGATATTGCTACCTTGCAACTTCCACCATCCTTCCAGGTGGACTAAGTAACTGAAGTTGTTGGTCTTGTACTTTGGCAATAATAGTAAAGCAACATAATGCTTTACATTTGTCACCTCTGCCATTATTGAACCGACAATGAGTACCTTGAATAGAGAATAGAACATTCTGGGAACCTAATGAGATATAGGAAGTCCCCAACAGAACTCTCCCTGGAATCAGGCTTTGGACTCAGTATACATTCTATCCGGGGTAATTTTGGGTTTGCTTGTTTGTTGGGTTGCATTTTTTGGGAGTTTGGTTTGCTTGTTTGTTGGGTTGTATTTTTTGGGAGTTGTATTTTTGAGTTGTGTTTTTGGAGTGTACAAGTAAGCACATTTTGGGGGTGTACAAGTAAGCATATTTTGGGGGGCAAACAATATTATAAGAGAATACAAGGAAGAAAAGGATGTCTCCATCCATGAAAATGAAAGCTAGGAATAAAACAGGTTAATGCTAAAAAAAAAAAAAGGATTGTGAGATCTTGTTTAATCTGGGGTGTTAAGTTGACATGGCCCTACTGCAAGTCCAAATAACAAATAATGCTGGGTTTGGACGGTTAAATCTTTAGAAGAAAGAAAGAAAAAGATTCAGGGGCATGTCTTCTGTAGGTCATCTTATCAATTTCATGTATTTTTCTTCAGTACCCATTTAACTATATTATACATTCCTGCTATGAGAATGCATTTCTGCCTGCATCTCATCCTGGTTATTACCCACCTGCAAGTGTCTTCCATCAGAAGTGCAGATCTCACAACAAACAAACTCATAACTTTCTGAGACGGAACTAGTAGTATTAAATAAAAACAGCTGGGAGGTACAGAAGAGACTCTTGTTTATGGAAGTGTTAAATTGTTGTTGCTGGTAGCTGGAGACAGAGAAGAAAAGAAAAACAAAATAAAAGAGAAAAAGGAGAAGTTACAAATAGAAGTTCTTCTATACCTCAAGGCATAGAAGAAATTCTGAAAAGAAAGATTTGGAGATTATTAGTCATCCAGGTCATGGTCCCAAAAGTGCTTTTTAAAAAGACAATTGAGTTTCTTTGTTTTCCTTGAAGATGTTTCACTTCTCATCCAAGAAGCTTCTTTAGTTCTGACTGAATGGTAGAGAATGGAAGGATTTATATTCCTTGCAGTCATCTAGCCATTAGCATTCTTTCTAAGAGTCATTAAGGTGACTTGAAAGTTTATCTGTGCCCTCAGAGACATCTGAATAGTGCAAATAGTGGGTGTACAGCCTTCTTGAAACTGGCGAAAGGAGTGTGTTGTAAACAGGAGACAGATGGGGTCATATCCCTCTCCCACTGTTGAGAGAGGGCTGTTCAGTCTTAACATAGTGATGGTGAAGGAAAGCCACAAGCCTATGAGAGGAAGAAAGGGATGGTCAAAAGAGATTATCCCATTCATGCAGGGAAGGATGAAAGAGGAGAATGATGTCCCATTAGCAAGAAGAGAGGAACTACTATTCTCCTATTGACAGCAATTTCTCTCAAGCCAAGAGAAGCGAAACAGTGACTCTGAGGAAAAAGGCAGGGGGAGGGAGAGAGAGAGAGAAGATAATAAAGTAACAGAAGCCTAAGATTTAAGCTGTGAAGCAGTCAGACAATAAAGAAAAGGTTAAAAGTGTAAGGTAATAAAAGAGCGAGAACAGGAGAGGTTAAATGAAGAACTCAGTGATTGAGCTGAGAAAAACGTTGACAAGTTCAGAGAGAGCATCAAGGTTAAACTGAAGTCTAATTAGAGGAAATTAAGTTAAATTAAGGTAGAAAAAGAACACCTTCTAGAAATTCTGAGGATAAAAGTTTAAAAGAAACACAAATAAGGCCTCACAGTCTTTTAGTATGTGGGCATCCAGTGCATATTTTATATAATTGTATAATGAGACTGTTTTTTAGGTTTTTTTAGTTTTTTTTTTTAAAAATAAGGCTTTTGTTCTGCAAAGTTACCACCACTTCTTATGAAAGAACCTACATTTCTGAACAAGGCTCCACTAGTATGCTACTATTTTGTAAAATGCCTTAGGCATCTTTGGCCTTTAATGCATTTTCTTACAATTATTTGTCTTAACAGTGTGGTTCTAAAAACAAGACATCTTGTATCCATTTTCTTAGACCTGGGGGAGGATGAATGGCAAATTAAAGTTCATGTAAATGTGCCTGAGGCCATGATAAATTTGTAATGAATTTATATAATTACTATAGCATTCTGACTGCTCTCACACTGTAGGGCACAGTGATTTAAAAAAAACCACCACTATAAGCCATGAAGTCTGAATGCTAGTTTCTTACAATATGGCCAGTACATGAAGTCGAAATACATATGCAAGAAATATGATAAGTGATGTGTTGTAATATGGATACATAAATTTCTTAGGAAGATATTGGGGGGGGGGGGGAGGAAAAAGTTCTTGTCTAAAACCTTGAAAACTTTATACTCCAACATAAATTACTCTAAGGTAATTTTCCATGAAGGCACATGCAATGTAGGCTTTCAATGGCTTTCCTATTGTACGAGAGAAGCTGAAAGGCAGCAGTTCTAAGGGCAGAGATGTCAGCTATGTCAACAATCAGTGCTCAGCTTCAGGGATTAGAAGTGCAAAGCTGAGATCTTTGAAACATGGAAAGGTGGGGGGGATAAGGAAAGCAACAAGTTTAAACTACCATAGATATAGAGTGGGTTGTACTCTCAGGTGATGTGATGTCTTCCTTGGACGACTCCCAGATTCTTCCTTGGAGTCAGTTCAAGGGAGGCTGAGCTCATTCCTGGCACATCAGGAACTGGGTTAATTGATGATGGTTGGTCAAAGGATAGTTACAGGAGACTTCAGCTGGGGACAGCTTGCAGGGACGAACAGTCAGTCGAAAGGAGGAGGAGGAGCTGCCTTCTGTGGTGGATCCGAGAGCATGCAGGGAAGAGAAAAGACAAGTGCAATGGAGATCTGCCAGATTATTTGGGAGGAGGCCCCACCCATCTTGATGGGCTGCACCAGAAAGCTATTTATCACTGCAGGCAGAGGGAGACATTGCTGGGAACAACATGTTGGGTTTCTGGCTGTGTGTTTGTTCTTCGTGTTTCTTGCTTGACTTTGTGCCTTGGAGACTCTGAACTTTTTTTTGCCGAATGAGCTCTTGGAGTGCATTTTAGTTTTACCTGGTGGATTTAAGTTTGTTTGGTAGACTGATTTATTGGAGTGACTTTCCATTGTTTTATAGACTATTGGCCATTGCCTTGTGGGCTAATCTTGGACTGCTTGTGGCCGGATTTATTTGGGACAGTTCTGAGGCTGGGTGAAGGGAACTGCTGGTAAACATTAATAAACTCTCTAAACTCCACTTATGTGTGTGAGTAAGTGAGTGGGGCAGCCCAGATGGACAGAAGACAATCAAGTTTTCACTCTACTTCTATTCCAGTTTTCAGTAATGTTCTTACTCAGCCTTACCTTATAATGTGTCTCAGAGATTTCAGTCTCATTAAACTGAGTGAGGTCAAGAGATTGAGATGTATTGCTGATTCTTGGCCTGAAGAGATTGACAGATTTCCTTACTTAATACTCCCTGGACTGAACACTATTTTAATGGCCAGGATGGAGGGACTCAGAAGTGAAGTGTATAGGGAATGGGCAAACCTGTAAAATGAGTTGGGTTACACCTTGCATGTGGGTGTATTGCGGGAGGGGGGAGGTTTCCATCTTGGAAGTGAGCATGGGTTGGTAAATTGTCTGTTTTAAATGATAGGATGCCTTTTTGTAGTACAACAGTTTTTAACACTTTTGAATGGAGAGGCTTCTTCATATGCAGCATTGTACAGCTGGTTTCTGATAATTACTAGGAAGAGTTCCCCATTATGTTTGGGGCTGAAAGAGCACTCATGCAAATGCACTTCTACCTCTCAAAGTAATATTGAACGCATCCCTGCATTTGGGAACATATTCTCCACAAAACCTTAGTCTACTTACTTGTAGAAAAAAATCAAAATATTCCTTCTATGAAAGAATCCCCTTTATTAATTAAGATTGATTCCTATTTTCATATTTTATTATGCAATTATTTGCAATAGACAAAATCACCAAAGAATCCCTTTGCATTTTGTTTGATTTGTTGTTCTGAACTATAACGTATCCTGTTACTCTCACATAACCACCTGCTCACTACAGGCAGCCAAATTCTCCAGCTGTTTTGCAGTCCCTTGAAATGCAGTTATTTTCTTCTGATGAGCTTCTGCATTGGGAAGAAAGCACTTGCTTATTCACATCTGCTTTGTGACTGAAGATAAAGGTTGCCAATTAATCCCCTGCCTTCCAACCTGCAGTTTGCAAATTGCCATACTGGAGGTACCACAGAGGACTACTATTACCACCACCAATAATTTATATCACACTTAAAAACTAGGTATGGAATGGAAATGAAGAAGTATGTATTAATAAAAGTATTTATATTTACAGAGGCAAATACGTGAATTTGCTATCCAAGAGCCAAAATACAAAAGACGGCTCATTATGTAGCCGTTATAGAATGTACTTCCTCACAATACAATAGTGCACGGGTGTCAAACTTGATTGTGTCACATGATGTCATGCGACATATCATGACATTTTTTTGCCTTTGTGGAGCTGGGATGGGTGTGGCCTCCACGTGATGCATCTGGCCTGCAAGCTGCCAGTTTGACACCCCTGTGATAGTGGATGAATAGCATATTTCACTGCCCTAAAGGCTCAAATTAAGATTCTGTGGTGTTACCTGGCTATAACTGGGAACAAGTGCAGGGCTGTGTAGGGAATAGACACATGAGAGAAAAAGAAAAAAATTGAAAACAACCGGAATTATTTTAAAGCAGACTCACTGTAGCAATAACATAACCGCAACTCCAAATTCTCTTTCTGTTACTCAATTCCAAATGTCTGGTTATCCACCTTTAATTTTACTCTCAACTGTGTGTATGCAAACCATTGAAAACTATATCCCTCTGCAGACAATTGTTCTCTTATATTCTCTATGTTCTTATTATAATAATTCTCAATAGGTTAACCACATCTCTTTGCCTGCTATTTCTTTCCTATAAAATGCTTTTATGCTGAGACCAGTCTGGGTTTATATCTATTATAAATTGATATTACTACTAGTATTACAGTATACCTATTATATCTATATTAAATATAAAATTATATTTATTAGGTAAAATATTAATATTTTATATTAATATTAATATTAATAATAGTTTTAAGTATGTTTGTTGCTTTAAGTTATTTATAAAACAATAACAGTGGCAAATAAACAAAAATAATTATTCTCAGTATGGCACTTTTTACATAATAGTTCATGAAATATACATTAACCTTACTGCCCCACAGAAAAGCATGCCACCAAACCTCACATCATGCTCTAGTTGTAAAATGCTTTAATTCCTCTGCAGCATCCATCCATTCATCCTAAATAAATAGCCACTAAATACTACAATTTTAAATCAGGTAATCTCAGTCCTCCATATTCCTTTGCATCTTGCGGGACTTTATATTTAACCTTTTCCCTTGCCATACAAATCTACATTTATTTTTCTGCCATTGCATAAAAATAGATATTGTTTGAAATAAAGACATAATTCTAGGCAATACATTGACAATTGTATACAATGACAATTGTAATTTCTCCCATTTTAAGATATCCTTTGTAATTTCATTCCATATTTTAACATAATTTGTATTTTCTGATGTCCCTCTTTCTTGAGTTTCATATTATATTATGTAAAATGTCCCCTCATGAAAGCTTTACTTGCATTCCAAACAATACTTACATCTGTAACTTTATCAGAGTTGTCAAAAATTCTTTCAAGTTATTTCAGTAATCTTCAATTACTGTTTCTTCCTGTAATAATGTTTCATTTTAACTTCCATCTAAAGAAATTGATTTTCTTTTAAATGCTGAATCACTGGGTTTAAATGCTGAATCACTGGTTTGAAAAAGTCTCTGGCAGTATCTTCACTTTATGAACACTTTAATTCTTGGATATCCAAAGTAGATCAATTCTTGAGAAAGATCAATGTCTTTCAGAAAAATAAATTTATTCTTTTTGTACCACAATTTTTATATCTCCATGCATATACAAGCTCTAAAACAGGGGTGTCAAACTCAATTTCATTGAGGGCTGCATCAGAGTTGTGTTTGACCTTGGAGGGTTGGGTGGCATGGCCAGGATGGATGTAGCCAGCTTGATGTCACTCATGTCAGTTTTGCCTATGGTGGCCAAGCATTCTGCAGTGAAAAAGGAGTGGCCTTCCCAAGCTCCATTTTTGCTGCCAGAGGCATTGCGGGTCGGTCCTTTGCTGTTTCCAGGGTGGCCCTGTGGGCCAGAATAAGCACCCCAAAGGCCAGATCTGGCCCGCAGGCCTTGAATTTGACATCCCTGTTCTAAATTGTCTATCATATGAGAAAAACTTTTGGTGGACAAATTACTTGATTTCAGTCTTACATTAAATGTCCATTTCATATGGTAAGTCCATTAATTTATCCATAAGGTCTTTGTTAAATGTTAACTTGATCCTTATGTAGAGCTCAATTTCCCATTATTAAAGCTTTGGTCCCATGCAAAGTGGCTTCAGTCCCCACTTACTTGCCATAATGATCAGTCAACATCAATTTTGGTCGTAATTGGGGGTTTGTGTACAAAACTACTTCTGTTTTTGATTCCCACTGAAAAACATTATTCACCCAAATTTTTGCAAATCAAATATTTTGTATTTTTTTTCTAATATACATTTCCTGTACACAAGCTACATTTTGTTTCAATGTTTTTTAAAATAGTGAAATATTTTTATTCCTTTTTGAGGAGCGCTTGCTCCATTTATAGTCCATATTAGGCATTTAAAATTCATATTTAGTCATCCACAGGCTGTTTTCCTTGTCCCAATTCTAAATCGATTATATATAAAAGTGATTTAAAAAGTGAGGGTTTGGTTAGTTTGTCCTTTAAAAGGCTGCACTTGTGTGTGCAATCAAGTTATTTTGCCTTTGAACCCTAGGGCTCAACTCATGAGAAAACCAAAAGATTTCCATCTCATGGGTTCTGAGGATACTCATGATGAGTATCAGTCCAGATTGTAGGTGGATCTCTCAGTCTCTCTTTTATCCAGAAAGACTTTGCTGGCCAGAAATCACCACTGGCTGTTGTTCAGTATTGTGTTGTTCACTGTTGTGATGTCTCCACTCCTTCAGAGGCATCTAATCTGCTATAGTGGATTCCCTAACCCCTGGGCCATGGACCAATAGGAACTGGGCTGCACAGCTAGAGGTGAGTGGAGGGGGAGTGAGTTAAACTGAAACAATCCCATTCCCCAATGCATGGAAAAATTGTCTTCCATGGAACCAATCCCTGGTGCCAAAAAGATTGGGGGCTGATGTGCTATTGAGCCTCACCCAGAAGCTTGCCAAGACACAATCATCTGATGGTTGAGAATATCAATATTTGAATGAGTGCTTCATCAGTGAAATGACCAATCAAACTTCTATCTGAAAAATGTCACAAAGATTAAGATAAGCAAGATAGGTTTATTTGAGAGAGCAAGAGTTGCCTTGTGGCAAGATGGATGGTATTTAATAAATAAATCAACAACTATCCCAGAAGTTGTTGTTTTTTTAAAAGGAAGGAGAGGAGATAGTAAGATCAAGGGAATATTTTTTCCCCAACATAACTAATGAATGAAAATGTTTAATGAAATTTTGTAAACTCCTGGGCTGGTCAAAAAGGGAATAACACAAGGAAGGAACAAGGAATACACAAAGAAGGGGAGGATGACCAATCTGAGGGAAAGTCACATGTATCTTACATACAAAGAAATTATCTAGGGTCTCAGTACATGGAACCTTATCAGAAGAGGGCAAAACTTTCTCTGAGCTTTGCATATGCCTGTCTATGTACAAGACCCAGTATCCCATTCATTGTCAGAGGCAACACACTAATTGTGTTTTTGCAAAGGGCCAAGCAAAAGAAGAGACAGAGAGAGATAAGGAGAGAAGAAGATTCTCACATAAGAGCTAGGCCAAGGCCACAGACCTCTGCAGGCCTACCATTCCTGCAAAAAAAAAAAAACTATATTTGCAGATGGCCCAGGGTAGATGGTCTTCTTAAATTAAAAAATCCTTGATGAGAACTCATGGTTTAAAATTACCAGATTTTTAAAAAGGAGAAAAATGAGGAAATCTCAAACTGACTTCCTTTTGCTGATCAAGTCTTGTTTTTCTGCCCTGCTGTTTGAAAGGCAATTTTCTCTCTCGTGTTACCACTTGTCTCTGAAGAGGTCCTTAAGAAATGTGAAAAACTTTGGAGTTTTGCCCATCTCATTTTTCCTTCATTTCTACTCTTCTATGTTCTTGGCTGAATGAGACTGATCTCCAGTGCCACCTTATAATACACCAAGCATTGAATTTTATAGAATACCCCAACTATAGGAAATAGTAGGTATTGCTTTTGAGAATCAGAAGTCAAGATTAATGTTGATTGAAAGGCTGAGCTGAGAATGAGATGTAAAATAGTGGTCAGAGAACCAGGATTTGTCTGTTTTGTTATTCCTTTAATTAAAAATCTATGGGAAGTTATAAAAATAATATAGGTTGGAAATGTGAACAACACGAGGGGACATTTTATCATGCTTGGTGGCCATATAAAAAAAAGCTGAAAGAAATTTAGATTCAAATATAGAATTCGTACAAAGGATTCAAAAGATCAATATTCAATTAAAACCAGAACTTTTCTGTTTTAGAACTAATAGATAAACAGGAAAAAATCATGGAATATTATATACATTATTCCAAAATATTCAATTACTGTATTTTTCGGAGTATAGGATGCACCAGAGTATAAGACACACCTTAGTTTTGGGGGAGGAAAATAGGGAAAAAATCTACATACCAGGTATTCATCTGGCTAGCGTCCTTAGTCTAGTCAGCTTCAGCACATCATTTTATCCCCTGGTTAGGGCTGAAAAAATCTTTTTCGGAGGGAATAGCAGTGAAAACAAGCCTGCAAAGACTTAGGGCTGGAAAAAATCTTTGGAGTAGCAATGAAAAAAATCCTGCAAGCCGGGAAGATCTTTAGCACCTCGTTATGGCTGAAAATAAAAACTTTTTCGGAGGGGGTAGCAATGAAAACAAGATTAGGGGCGTCAAACTGGCGGCCTGTGGGCCAGATGTATCACGTGCAGCCAACACCCATCCCAACTCTGCAAAGGGGAAAAACGTCACAAAACGTCACGGGACGACAACATGACAATGCGAGTTTGACACCCCTGTCTTAGATCTTTGAAAAAAATTGGTTAGATGTAACTTGCAGATGGAATGTAGCTTCTTTTCCCATCTGCAAATGACATAGTCACAACTTTAATAGCCTTTTATAAAAGTCAAAATCATGACCCCAGGAATCTCTTTGCTTTGTTGCATTGGACCTATATAATTTGGGCTCTTAATTCTACCAACACCCCATATTCTAATCTAGTAATGTATGCAGTCGTTTATTTGATATAATAGTTATTTCCAGACCTATTCTATCAGTAGGGAAGCTGGAAAGGCTAAAGGGGAGGGGGGGGAATTAACAAGAGAGGGACTATAAAACTTCTCCTGAAGCTGTCGGAATCCCCATATTTAAAGCTATCCAAAGACATCGCAATATTTCTCATGACATAATGCCATCTAGAGGTAGAATGAAGTTTTACCTTGCCGCAAGGTGAATTAGCACCCTTTACCAGCATGAAACAGAGAAAATGATGGGGATTTTGGATTTTGCTTATACCTTGTTGCATTGAGGACAGGAGAAAGTTTATCACTTACTTTAAAGAGCAGAAATATCGGGTGGAGGAAGTGAGTCTAGTCTTTCCACAGTGGTGACATTGGACAGAAAAAGGGGTCACTTCCTACCTCAACATAATACATCTCTGTGTTTATCCATCTCATCCCGTTCCTATGTCATTTTTGGTTTGACTAGTTAGAATATTGCTAAGAATATTCCTTAGATCTGACCTAAATGTAGTTCATAAAATCATCCACCACAATGTCCTACCGGTCAATGATTTCTTCAGCTTCAACCGCAACAATACATGAGCACACAATCGATTCAAACTTAATGTAAACCGCTCCAA
>JANHGD010002801.1:21882-39880 GCA_027560375.1 Imantodes cenchoa
GATGTGATCAAAATCCAGGTGCTTTGCAGCCCATTCACATCTACAACTACAGGGTGCAATTCAACTCTCCCCACTTTTGTACCCCCCTCCCCCCCCATCTGTGGCCTTTTTGCCTCCCTGGCCTCCATTGCCACCCCTTGCTGATCTTTGCAGACTTCCTCCTGCTTCTTGGCACGGGGGCTCTGTTGGTGCTGGGCTTGCCACTGCTATTTTAGCTGCCAGACTTCAACATTCTTAGCCCACCACACAGTCCAATCTGCCTGTTGGGGCTCCTAGCAGCAAAGTGCCAGCTCCTGGCTACCATGGTGTTGAATGGTTTAGTTTTAAGAGGTTGGCACATCCCAGAATATGAGAAAAAGCAAAGCAAAGTAGGCAAGCAGTTGCAGATTGTGAACTGCCAGAACTTTCATTACTTAAGCAGTGCATCAGTGACATTTTGCCTAATGCAAAGCTTAGAGTTGGAAATTCCAATTATGTCCAGTTCCAATTATGTTTTTAAGTGAGGACTACCTGTACAATGAAGTGGAAACAACTGAGATATTACAGAGGTGGTATAGGTAGATAAATTAGGTAGAAGATCTGAATAACATTCTCTTGAACCAAAACTTTCAAGGGAGTGAGGCATGTAATAATGGAAGACTTGTAAGGAGTTGGGGTAAACATATCAACAATGCCCTATGTGCCATAGTAAAAGAAGAAAACAAAATAAAGTGCTTCATTCTTTAGATAGTGCTGACTTCAAATTAAAATCAATTTTTTTTTTGTCATTCACTCTTATATAGCAGGGGTGTCAAACTCGCAGCCCACGGGCTGGATGCGTCACACGCTGGCCACGCCTATGCCTGGTTTAGCGAAGGGGGGGAATGTCTCAATACATCACGTGATGACGCAAGTTTGACACCCCTGTTATACAGCATGACCAAGTGTGACAGAGGCAGAAAAGTTGATAAGGGAAAAATGTAAGTAACACTTTGCCCCAAATCCAAATAGTAGATATATAAATGGACATTACTGTGACAACTGGGCACACATTTAATTTTATCCATAGATTCATGTATCAATATAAATAGATGTAAATGTGCCCACTGTACCACATGGACAAAAAGCTAATTATTTTCTTTCTGCTTTTTAATAGAAAGAAGAACAGTCACCTGTCAGCTACGCTTCTATACTCAGTCACATAACATCATCTTTTATAAATCATCCTGTGATTCCAATGATTACTTCTGCAGGCAGCTTTATCCCCTCACTTTTGAATACTTTTTCTCCTTTAATTTCATCTATGCCATGTGATATGCATATAGTTAACCTGAGGACAATACAGTCAAAGGTGAGTTCCTAATACACAGTCTTTCAAAATCCCAGTATTCCTGTAAATACAAAATATTTGTGAAATATTACTGATACCAAGTGTTCAGGTTAGTGGTGGACTGCTGCTGGTTTGGACCGGTTCACCTGAACCAGTAGTTCTGAGCACTGGTTGGCCCCACTCACCCACCCTGACACTATCCTGTCCTAGATATCTCACAGCTCGCTCATCCCGCCCCGCAGCCAAGCTGATTTGCGCACCTCTCCCGTTCTACTAACCGTGGCTGACCTAGCAGGTGTGCAGGAAGCTGCCCCCATCGAAAAAGGCTTGTTTTGGATTTTACATGCTAGTTGGAAAGATGTGTGCACGTAGTGCGCACGCTCACATTTTTGGCGAACAGGTTAAAGTATGTGGGGTGATTAAAGCATATTGGCGAATCGGTTGTTAAGGTATGATTCAGGTGGTGTTCTCCAGAGCAAGGATCTCCAACTTTGGCAACTTTAAGACTTGTAGATTTCAATTCCCAGAGTTCCTCAGCTATGGGAGTTGAAGTCCACAAATCTTAAAGTTGCCAAGGTTGGAGACCCCTGCTCCAGAGTAGTGGAGAATTGGCACGAGATGCTTGCAGACGAGATGCACAGTTTCTTACTATGTGTAACAAGCATAAGGAGGTATAGCTGCCTCCTCTTAATGTGCATTGATTTATAGGTGCATTTCTTTTTTCTCCTATAACATAAACACTATTTCACAATGAATTTAATTTGCTGTATAACTGGGCTGCTATTAGGTGAATCTGCTGAAGGAGAGAGTGATAAATGTCTTGTGTCTTGTAAATCACAAACTACAATTTTTGCAATGGTAACAATAATATTATGAAGTTATCTGGCTAATAATGAACACTAAGACTCTAAACATATTCTCGAATTGTAAAATAGTGAGATAATGAATTAGTACTATTAACATATTAAGCCTGACAACATATGTTACATATTTCAGTAACCAGGAGCAAGTGGTGCATATTTCTAACAGTACAAGTCATGACATATACATTCTATTCATACTTCTTTAAATTAAGAGTAGAATAATATGGCATATGCACATTCCTTTTGACAGCTTTGAATAGATTTGAAAGATTGGCTGAAGACATTCTTTAAAATTGTAAAACTTAACAAGAAAAATACTATTCCTTTATGAATAGCAGGGAGCAAACGTGGGATTTTACTTTATTGTAAGGATTGCTATTAGGTCTGTTAAAGACAGAGTTTTCCTTTAGAATGGACATTAACTTAATTTGGAATAGTTGTGATGTCTCTGTAAAATTTCCAGTTTTGTGCCTTGTGGATTTTCTACTGGAGATAAGAGACCACCTGTTGGATTTAATGAATTTTCATCTAATTTACTATAGCTCTTTTGAACAACAACAAAGAATATAATCTTCAAGGAGATTTTGCTTGAAAATTTCTTGCAAATTTTTTTCCTACCGGTTGCCAATCGAAACTACTTTTACCATTCCTTTGTTACAAAAGAATTTGTTTTATATTACTGGTATATGTACAATAAATACAAACATACAAACAAACTTTTAGGGAACAGACTTTTTAATCATTTTGAGAAATATATGAACATTTATAATATGTGTCATTGTGTATTAACAGTATGGAAGTTTGTCATTAATACACAATGACAAACAGTATGGAAGTTTGCTAAATCGTTAATATATTTGGATCTCTTTGAACTGGTTTTGCTCTTTTATTATTTGGTGAAGATATTTTGGTTAAATATGTCATACCAAGTTTTATTTAAAGAAGATTTTATCTTTTCTTTTTTGAACTATTTGTAATATTAATTTAGAACCTATTTTATATATCATCTAAATTACCTTGTTCATGCATTTTAAGGATTATACCTGCTATATTAACCACTGTTCTCTAACTTTTGTAAATATCTCTCACCATATAATAACGGTCAGAACTTCAAGTATGTATGTATATTCAAGTGTAATGTGTATTATTCTAGCATTAATACAGATTAGACAGAACAGTGTTAGACTGTAGAATACCTTGTAAGTATTGTCTAAACATTACATAAGTTAAGTTGCCTAGTAAATAAGTTGCCTAAACTTCCAAATTTTTTTCCAAATTTGATTTCAGACAGATTCGGGGCCATCTGAAGAAGCTGCCTTAATTTTTCACAGAAAGGGTTTTGATTGTAGATTTGCAAACACAGACTTAGGGCTCCTTTGTTCCACCACTCAGGGAAAGGTAAGATACAGTATTTTAATAAGGTCTATATACTGGTTGAACTGGTTACCTGGTTTCCAGTTGGGTATGCTCAATGGAGTTAATATTTTTTAAACAGTAAAGCTTCATGCCATTATCACAAATCAGAGGTTGAATTTCTTTTGGGAGACCAGATTTATAGTAGACTTTATAGTTTTTACATATTTTGGTATCCTTAATATAAGTTATAGAAAGAAAAAATGTTCAGCTTCTGAGTTAATTCTGAACATATATTGTCAATTAAGAATGGGTTTGTTTTTCAATCAGTAGTACCTTAATTAGCTTTTTATTACTTTCTGCTGTCATAAGTCGTCATAATTTTAAAAATCTGTAAGGAAAAATATAACTTTAGTTTACTGAATATGCTTAAGATTCCATTGAATTTTCTAGATTTATACTTCTCAGAATGGCATTCAATTTTCCTTTACAGTTTTAGTTGGTTTATCTGCTGTCCTTAAAAGCAATACACACACACCAATTATTGCCATATGTAGTATGGGATTACTTATTTGTCAGATTTGTATAGCCACCCATATTGCAAGAAATGACTCTGGGTGGCATACAATAGTCAATAAAAATAAATAATATGTAAAATAGATATTTAAAAATCCATGAATAGATAATTAAAACTAAAATATGTACCTAGCACTTTTATTGTATCTGTTCCCTGTCACTAAAGTGTGGCTGCTAGGCCTTGTGTGAAGTGTTGATTCTCATCCAGGCTTGGTAACAGAAGAGCATTTTGGATCTTGATTAGTTTCCTTTAGGCATTCTAGGCAAACTCTATCCTTGCTTTTAGCAAAAGTAGGCATAAGTGCACTAACCCTGTTTCAGGCAACTTCACTGGAGAGTTTCTTCTATCCAGAGAAGTTCTGCATACAGTTTAAAAACTTTGGAAGAATAATCTTTAAAACAATGAAATAAAAATTGCATTGAACTGGATGTTGGCAGTAATTTATTTTTTGTCTTTTTCCATTTTCAGTTAAGGGTGTACAAACTCTTTAACAAATTCCATGTGGAAAGTCTAATACCTGCGTCCCTGTCTTTGATGCATTCATCTCCAGATGCCAGAAATATCAGTGAGATTAATATGAATCCTATGGAAATTAACACATACAGAATTCAATTGAGATGAAGCCTGATGTTTGGACTTGGATACTAAAGAAGAATATACAATTCTGTGTCTTATCAAAGATTGATGTGCAATAAAAAGCACGTTTTAATTCCAGCTTCTAGATACTGTGACAATGCATTCATTTTAGAATCTATTTGATCTTAAATGCCATAAAAGCCATGATGCAAACAGTTTTTCTTATTCTCTAATAAAATGCAAACACCAGTATTCATGAATACAAGAACTGAGGGAGAAACAAGGGATATTCTCTCTCATCAACAAAACAAATCTCAGGTTAAATATTAGTTTATGACTTCTAAGTTCATAATTTGTACCTGAAAGGGAGCTAACACTGAATTTAAATTGTTTTCTGATCCCTAGCTGACTCTTAAATACATACATTGTTGAAATCACAGTTTGAGATTGAACCTGAAAATTCTCTGGTGAAGCTATTGTCCAAATACTTGTAAAGACTTCTATAAATTATTATTTCAGCTTTTCCACAAGGAGTCTGCATTTATCCCACTCTATCTAACTCTAAAGTGAAATCCAAGAACCTTTGAGAAATGTGGAAGATTTTAATATTGGCCAACCATCTTGAACTGTGGAACTTAATTCTGGAATTATATATATTTTTTGGAAAATACATTAAATCTGTTTTGTTACTTGACACATTGGGATACGTGCAATTACTCCAGAATACAGAATAAGGAAGATGGAAGTCTTGAGTACAAGTTTTTTTTACTGAATACTTGGATACAAATGCTCTCTGAATTGTGTTTTCTATTTCAATTTAACCTTATCAAAATAAATGTGCCTTATTTTTTTGTATAAGTGTTGTTACTTTTTATGTGTCCATATAAGAAACAGGACAAAGTGGGGTTAACAGTTAAAAGAAACTCTACCTTTTATTTGACAGTAATGGCCACGTTCTGATCTACTGCAGCCTATGTGACCTAATGGTGCTCTGAACACTATGAATGTAGAAAAATAAGCTTATAAAACAACACATGAATAAAAGATTAAAAATAATCATGGCTGGCAAATAAACATTTGAAGGCTGGCAGAAATTTGTCATGTGCATTACAACATCATGTGCCTCTCTTTAAAATACTGTTGTACAAACTCAGTATTTATGGTTATGTAGCCAATTTAGTTTCTTTGCATCAAGCATTTTATATTAAGTTCTTGAAGCCATGTGGCTTTAAAATTTTCATCTCTAAAGCTTTTTTTAAAAGAATTATTTAAAGCTGCAGTCCTATAAAATCATTGAAAACAATTGCAATCTAGTACCTTCCAGGTACTTTAGATTTCACCTGCTGTCAGTCCCATTGAAAAAAGCAAACAAGGGGTTGTGTGTGGAAGTTGTAATCCAGAGTATCTAAAGGGCATCAGTTGGTGTCTTTTGCTGTATGAACATTAAGTCCCATTGAGCTTAAATGACTTCAGTCAAGAAATGTACTGTATAAGCTTGTGCAATAAATTGTAGTTCAGTACGATTCCAGTTTATTTCATTTTTTAAGTTCCTTTAAAACAAATAACTGGAGTATTGCTTTCAGGTTCATATATTTTATACTCTATTCAACCTATGTGTGTATTATTCCAAACTTTTAATACATTTATCATATTCAGTGTTGAAGGTCCCCATTATAGTTTCTTTACTTCAGTTATAGGAGAGTATCATCTGTGCTATTAAAAAGTCAGAGAGCATAAGGAACTGAAAATAAATTTATGCAATAAGTGTACACTTTTGAATACTTTTATTTAAAAGGAATTTTAAGTGCAGAACCTTTCTATCACTGTTACTTAGTTGTCATAGAACTATACATTTTATAGATTGCCCCTTCCAAAATTATTCAGCATATATATCAATAACCATTTCATAAGTATTTATCTTTTTATTGTAGAACATCTTTTTAAAAATTATTTATAGATCACCCAAAGTTGTTTAGAAGATGGATCGCCTATAAATTAAGTAAAATAAGTAAATGTTAAATAGTAAAATAAGCGCCAATAACATAATTATAGTATTACTAGTATAATCCTCTTTCCCAACCTGGTTCCTTCCAGATATTTAAAAATTAGATTCTTACCGTCCTTGATATATGGGGGTTCTAAGCTAGCATATCTAGAAGGCATTGGACTGGACAGGATTGTAGCTGAATAGGAATGGAACTCATATGTTATATATACTTCCTGAATCTCTATGCCATACAGAAAACAACCAAATGACAAAAGATTAGCTCAATAGACTGAGAAATACCTAGTATTCTTTTAATATGTTACGAATACAACTCTACAAATTTTCCTCTCCTATAGGTTATTTTAGTCTAGAACACTACCCACACCCAAATCTTGGCTGTCAAAACTTAATTTTAAAAGATTGCATTGAAAATTTGGTCACCTCTTTTGGAGAATCTGATCGCAAAGGGGATCTGCAGTCCTATCCTAAACCTACCTAATAATTATTGAATCCTTTCTAGTAAAGGATTCTGATCTTTGTTTTATGACTTTAAGAGTCTCAAACTCTACAATCCTGTCTAAATTATTAATGATCTTTTGCTTTATTTCATAATATGGCCTTTTGCAATAATAGTAATTGTATACATTCTGAAGTTTGTCAAAAACAGTCCAATTTGTAATATTTATTTCTCTAGGAAATGGATAACTTCTCAGTTTTTGGTGGTATAATTTCTAGTACCTATTCAGATACGATCCAGAGTTTGCCCTCCAAGAGCAAAATTCTTTCATAATAGGCATCTGATCCAAAAGAAGGAACTTGCTAATGAATTGAGAGATCATTTTTGTTGATTTCTCCTTACAACTTCTTTAAATCTGGTCCAGAAAGATTGGTAGTCTTTGGAGTAGTTTCAATTGAGAGATTAATGGGGATATGAATTGATGAAAATTGCTTCGCTTCATGTCTCTGAAAATGCATTATGAGCAAAAGTCTGTTCAAGGGATGCTAGTGCTGGTAAATTCTGGATCCCATCTTGGGTATTTTAAGATCAGTTTGTATATACCACATACTAAGCAGTTAAAAGATTGTATCTGCTGCCCTTAGTAAAGCTGAAACCAAATTTCTTCTGTAGGAATATTGTGGATTTTGAACATTCCTTTATATTTTGATTTCTTTTGAAACCAACTGATTTAAATTGAATGATCATTTTCATATCTTTATTTCCATAGATTTTCTTTCTTTTTTTCTTCTTGCAGGGGGAGTGTAATGTGTTTGCCAATAAAAATTCTGTTATGATAACTACGTGTGTCTTGATGCTGTCTCGATAGTCATTTTAGATAAACCCATGTCTCAAAATAAGGCTGCGGTTCTTCAGGACAAATGCTTTACTATAAACAAGACCCATCCATTGTATGCAGGTTAGGTTTATACATATATCAATAGATCTGAAAGTTGGGGCAGGGCAGCTTTCCCACAGTATATGCTATTTTGCATTTAGCTTCACCCAGACCCGCAATGGTTCGAACTGACTGCCTGGCGCTTGAGCGGGTCACCCTGAGGAAACAATATTCCTGCCAGGGTCATTGATACCATGCAAGCCTCCCGAAGACCACTACCTGCATCTATAACGCGACCTGACGCACCTTTTGCAGGTGGTGTGCACAGTTGGCCATTATTCCTTCTCAGGCTTCATCTACGAATGTCCTCCAGTTTCTCCAGGATGGACTAGATAGAGAGCTTAGCCCGAACACTTTACATAGACAAGTAGCGGTCTTGCCGTCTTTGTTCTCTGACCGCCACAATTCGTTGACTTGTCATCTACATATCCGGCGTTTTTTGCGGGGTGCTACTAACATTGCCCCCCCTCCCCCACTCATCCACTGCTACCCTACTTGGGATCTTCCTAAGGTGTTGCAGTCCCTGATGGATTCACCCTATGAACCGCTCCAGGAGGCCACATTATGGCATCTGACGTATAAAATGGCATTTTTGGTGGCCATTATGTAGGCTAGGAGAGTGTCCGAGTTGGCAGCTTTGTCAGTCCGGTAGGATTTGTGTGTATTCCATGCCGACAAAGTGGTCCTTAGATTAGATCTGACCTTCCTATCGAAGGTAAATTCTTGGTTCCATTAGGCGCAGGACATTGTCCTCTTGAGCTTTTGTTCAGGGACAATTCACACTACGGAGAAACACTGGCATATTCTGGATGTGAGACATGCACTGCGTATATACATCAAACAGACTGCTGGGTTTCATCTGTCAGAATCACTGTTTTTATCATTTCAACAGGCTTCTATGGGATATAAGGTAACACCATCCATGATCGGCAGATGGATTCGTTCTACCATAGGCGTATGAACTACAGTTGTGCCAGCCAGCATCTCATATCACTGCACACTCGACCAGGAGTGCCGCCACTTCGGCAGCTTGAGCGATGCAGGCATCTCTCGAGGAGGTTTGCCATGCGGCTACTTGGTCTTTGCCTTCTCTATTTGTGCGGCACTACAAAATTGATGTCTGCTTCAGCTGAAGCTTCATTTGGAAGGAGAGTGTTGCAGCAGGTCGTAAAAGACTAGGGTCTCTACAACAGTCTAGCAACCATTATCACCTGCCCGTTTGGACAGCCAGCTTTGGTATGTCCCATGCCTGGCTGCTATACCCATCATCAGGGAGAAGGGGTATTGGTCTTACCTGATACGCCTCATTTACTCTATGGAGACTGGGCGTCGGGTTTTTTTTACGGAGGACCTTCTTACCTTTTTGTGGCACAGTGGAGTGTCACTTCGCTTCTTCATTTCAAACTGAAGGGCTTGGCAGCAATGACATCGCCTAACAGTTTTGACAGACTCAGTCCAATCAGAGAGCAGACGGATTTAACCCCCATGGCTGGCTGCTATATCCACCACTCCTAGAAGAGGTGTATCAGGTAAGACCAATGCTCCTTCTCTGTTTATTTTCTATGGATAATATTTTCCCTTTTAATCTGGAATACAGGTAGTGCTTGACTTAAAACAGTTCAATAGTGACCGTTCAAAGTTACAACAGCACTGAAAAAAGTGTCTTATGACTGTGTTTCACTTATGACTGTTGCAGCATCCCCATGGTCATGTGATCAAAGTTCAAACACTTGGAAACTACTGGTAGTTCATATTTAAGATGATTGCAGTATCCCAGGATCATGTGATTACCTTTTTCAGCCTCCTTACAAGCAAAGTCAATAGGGAAGCCAGATTCAGTCAACAACCATCTCATTAACAACTTCAATGATTTTCTTAACAACTGTGGGACAAAATTCACTTCAAAAGTTTCACTTAACAAATACTGGGGCTCAATTGTGGTCGTAATGCGAGGACTACCTGTATATGGGGAACTTAACTTTTACAGATCCTTGTGAAATCGGTAGAAGGGACATTGGTCTTACCTGATATGCCTCTTCTCATCAGGTGGAGCCAGAATTCAGGATAGATTGTCCTTTAGGATGCTTTAGGTCTAGAATTGCCATCCATCCCACTGAGGTTTGGGGGATTACAAAGAAGATGGAATAGTACTCCTGTCCCTGCTGATCCAGAGGGACCTGCTGGGTGGTATGAATGTCCAGCAGGTGTTGGACTGCTGAATCCATAAGGGCTTTCTTGGAGGGCATCTTGGATATGGGACATCAAATGAAAAACCATGGGGGAAGGGAGAGAAACTCTAATGTGAGACCCTGACTGACCATCTCTAGGACCCATCTATCCTGGGTGGTCTGTTCCCAAACTGAGGAGAATAGGGCTAATTGCCCCCCTATGGGAGGATTGGAAAAGACACTAGCAGGAGCGGCAGAAGGGGCGACCCCCTCTTCCTCCCCTGAAAGATCGCTTGAAATGGCTCCCACTCCTGGATCTATCCTGAGGTTGGTGCTGCTTAGATCTGAACTGACCTTGGGGCCAGGAGAAGCTGAAGCCTTGGTCAACAGCCTGAAAAGGCTGCCAGGAGAAGGGAGACTGTCAGAAATTGCCCCGCCTAGATAAGGATGGCAGAATTTTCTTCTTATCCTGAGTTTCTACCACAATCTGGTCGAGAGTGTCCCCAAATAGTCTGTCCCTGGAAAGGGGCTGATACCAGGTGCCACTTGTGGCGGGTGTCAACCAGCCACTGGCGAAGCCAGTGCATATGCCTAGCAACCACCGATGCGGCCATAGCTTTGGAGGCAAAACAGGATGCATGGAGAGAGGCGTCTGCCGTGAACTGAGAGGCAGCAAAGACTTTGTTCAAATCCTGCTGTGTTTGCCGGGTTGGACGCTGGGATTTGTTCCTGGAGTAGTCTCAAACAAATTAAGGAAGAGCGAGTAACAAAGGAAGCCGATGAAGATGCCCAAATCACCCAGGTGGCTGCTTGGTGGGCCTTGATAAGGGCCTGCTTGGTTCTTTTGTCTTCAGGCCTCAGCAATTCCTCCTACTCACCTGGCATAGCGTTTGTTATTTGAAGGGCAAGCACAGGAGCATCAACTGTGGGGATGTTAAGAAGCGAGGCTAACTCTGGAGCCACATTGAAGTGCTTGCGGTCGAGCGAGGTAGCCCTAGGACCTGATGCTGGAGTGTTCCACTGTCTTTGGACATTGTCCAAGAAGAGTTATGGTGTTGGAATGAAGTCAACATCTGGTATGAACTCGGCAAACAGCAGATTGATGTGTGGGGATGTGGAATCCATGGCTGAAGTTGATGGGCAGTCCAACCCTATAGCTGACTGGTGCTGCCGGTCCTGGAGTCCCTGATGAGGGATGTATTTCCTGGACCCCGGAATCGAGGGGAGCCTCAGGGGCCTGATGACCCCCAAGGTCTGCAGCACCCCTATACAAAGTTGAATTGTCCAAAGACAAGTGGTCTGATGATGGGTGAGAAGCCACTTGGTCAGCCTCTGGGCCCCTTGAAAGGAGGTCCTTATCCAAGGAACTGACCCATAGCCCTGTTGCAAATTTTCTTCAGGACCTTGTCCCTTTGGCCTCCACTCTCTCTGTGGCCTTGGAGCTGCGGGCACTATGTGAGGAGTCCTACCCTAGATGGCTGGAGGTCCTGCGGAGATCCTCCTCTGGGGTCAGGCAGTTGGACTTGTGCCACCTCTTGCCCCCCAGTTTTTCAGTGGAACCTCTCATTGCAATGATTGTTGAGGCCTAAGAATCAGCAGTAGAAAATGGCCACCGAAAGGAGGCACAAAATGGCCACTGCAACTGTACTTTTGACAAGGAGCCCCCAAAATGGCTGCTGTAACTGTACTTTTGACAAGGAGGCTCCAAAATGGCTGCCGCAACAGGTCTGAGTGAGAAATGGTGGGCTGGAGGGGAGCCAAGGTCCACTGGTGCCGACCAGGGCGAGCTCTGTGAGGTCCAGGCACCTGAAGCTGGCCGGAGACATAAGACTGAAAGCCACTCCTGGGCCAGAAAGCCAGGTGAGGCTGTGTGAGATGAAACTCCAGTGACTTGTCCAGACCTCTCGGCAACTGTCGAATCTGGGTAGGAAATAGCATCCACCTGAGCTGGAGTTACTGATCAGCACAACTGATGCAGAGGGCTGTGCAAGCTTGAGCTCTACTGCCTGTCTCAAGCCCTTCAGTGACAGCCAAAACAGGTGGGAATGAACATGCATCCCAGCAGCGGCAATGCAAGTGGTAGAGCGGAACATAGAAGGGGTGATCAGGCCAGACGCACCAGCCAGGAGAAAGGCAAGATATCTGGGAAGGCTGACAGAAGCCCGATGATAACGTCACTCCCTCCCCTTTGTCCAAAGATCAGTGTCTGAAAGGCCATTCTGCGTTAAAAAAATGGTCCGGGCAGGCCTGCATGGCCGGTATGTAAGGGCCTGGATGTAATGCTGTGGCAGGAGCCAAAGCTCAACTGCCAAAACACCCAAGCACCTCGGATGACAGAGGGCTTGGGAATATCACTCACAAAGTCCTTAAAACAGTCTGAAGTCAAGCCAAGGAATCAGAATCCAGCATTCAGGAAGAGAAAGTTGAATAGCCACGTCCATCCAGTCTGAGGACCGAATCGGAGCTGGGTCCTAGGAGGGCGTGGACGAGGACAACTCATACTGAATGCTGGCTCCACTCATGATGGAGAATAAAATCTTTCAGCGTCCAGATCTTTTATCCTGACCTCTATTACGCATTCATCACTCTATGCCAGCAAGTTGTCCTCCAGTGATGAAGTTACACTGCAGAAAGAGCTGCCAATGATGTTTTTCACAATAGAAGAATAGGAGACAAATGTAATTATTAAAAATTATAAATATTGTGAATCACAAAAGCAATAGGTTTATAAAGTAAATATGTTCTGCAAGTGGTATGATCATTTTAGGTATTTTATTATACAAAATAAGACACAAGTTATTAAACTCCCTCAAAATCCTAGATTCCTCTTATTGCCTCTCCTCTTAAGTCCAGAAGTGAAATTCAGCAGGTTCTGACAGGTTCTGGAGAACCGGTAGCAGAGATTTTGAGTAGTTCAGAGAACTGGCAAATACCACCACTGGCTGGCCCCAGAGTGATGTGGCAATGGAGATTTTGCAATATCCTTCTCCCAGGAGTGGGGAGGGAATGTGGATTTTGCAGTATCCTTCCCCTGCCATGCCCACCAAGCCACACCCACAGAACCAGTAGGGAACGTTTTTGAATTTCATCCCTGCTAAAATCTGTGTTGCTTCTGCTGCTTTCAGCCTCAAGTTCAAATTAAAATGCAGCCTCTAATCAAATGGAGTGCATCCCCTGATTTAATGTGGTCACTATCTAAGCAGTCTGGCCGTTAACAGTTCTAATACAATTACATCAAGGAGGAAAAGTAAATGTCTTCATTTGGCTATAACTAATACTTGAAAGAAGCTAAATGATTGCATAAGTTTTGATACTGTCCCAGTCTATGGAGTTTCACTTATCCACTGATCGCAACCATTCCTATCTTTCTGCAGTTGCTATGGCAATGGCTCTATTCTCTCCTTGATATTTCATCCTGGTTCTGCCTGTATGTAGGCTGACTTGATTTTGCATCCAAATCGTCATTACAAAAGCGAAGATCCAGCTAACAGAAGATTAACAACATGTAATAAACAAAACCACTGTTGTGTATGGCAAACCTCTATTTGAGGATAATGGAAACTGGATAGTCTAAATACAAAATAGCTTGATATTGGGGTTATGTGGATATCCAATTAGAAATAATTAGTTCCCAATGACTGGAGTACTTTCTGAAGTACAAGAATACTTGGGTTTTGGTATTTGTATCTATTCAATTATTCTGCAGTTTACATGGAAAATATATAATTAATGGGAATAAATGATTTCCAGAAAGACAAAAGAGAACACTGGTACTATTACCTAGTTTGGGTAATGAAATGTTTGCATGAAAACAAGCAAGCTCAGAGAGCACCAAGGACCCTTTATTTGAACCCTGAGCTACAAATATTCTCCTTTATTGCTACAAAAGACTTAGTCAACCTTCCAATCACCAATGTATTTTATCTACAAAGCAATTTGTAGGGCTCATACCACAGTTATTGTGTGCTCTGGTTTCCACAGTAATGAAATGGATCCCCCTTGTTGGGAAGACTTCTTGTATGCTATTCCGCCTTTGCATACAAAGGCCACCCAAGTATGGTGAGTGTGCCACTACAGCCCCTGACCTCCAATCTCAAGTGGAATGAAGGAAGGCAATCTAGCCAACATACCAACCTTTCCCTTCTGCGATTAGAATCACATTTAATTTTCCTAAATCATACTACAACCTACAATAAGAAGCAGAGAACAATTTGGAAAAACTGGGATAATCTTTGGGATAAACACTGTTCATATCTTGTAAGTACAGTGGCCACATGTCCTTCATTATAAAGAAGGGTATTTCAGAAAGCTGTCCTTTTTATTTATTTTAGTCATTTAACTTTTGCGTTACAAATAGTACCACACCTAATCTTTAATGTTCTATGGAAATTGAACTGTCATTTTAAAACAATTTATATACCTATGTTTGATTTTAGATATTTTATTAGAATATGTTTTTGTAATATTTTTGTTGGTTTTGCTCTAGAGCCTAACTTTGTAAAGCAAACCTATAAACAAACAAATGTGTTTATCATTATGAATCATGTTTGTTCTTTATTTTTTCTATGAAAAACTCTATGGTCACCATACTTCAAAAGCCAGCTGAAACAAAAATGTTTGTGCAATTGTGTTCATACATTAATGTAAGTAGAGCTGTGGTTAGCTGAATAAGGCACAACTGGCTGAATTTATTTATTTTATTTTATTTATTACATTTATATACTGCCCTACTCCCAAAGGACTCAGGGCGGTTCACAGCCTTCATAAAACATAAAAACACGACACATATAAATATTTAAAATAGATTAAATAAGTTAAGTTGGCTGGTAAAAACCCCTTTAAAAAAGCGAATTGTCAAATTTAAAACTTCTATCAGGCTAGGCCTGCTTGCCGGAACAGCCAGGTCTTAAGTTCGCGGTGGAAGGTTTTAAGGTCAGAGATCCTTCGTATCTCCGGGGGGAGGTCATTCCATAGTGTTACTCATCCCACAGAGAAAGCTCTCCCCCTGGGTGTCGCCAATCGGCACTGTTTGGCTGACGGCACCCGGAGAAGCCCCTCTCTATGGGAGCATACCGGTCGGAGGGAGGTAGCGGCTGGTAGAATGCGGTCCCATATGTAGCCAGGCCCTATGCCATGGAGCGCTTTAAAGATGATCACTAACACTTTAGTGGTTTAGAGGTTATAAAGGTTACAATTTAGAGGTTATACTAAGCTAGAAATGATTCATTACCCAATCCTCCCCAGGTTTCATGTACTGAAACATGAATTTGACCTTCCATGCCTTGGAAAAGGGCGGCGGCAGGGGGTTGAGTTCAGGATCTCATGGTTATCATGACAATTAGGGTTTTATCCAAAATCATCACAACTCTGTCTTAGGTGGTACACATATATACTGGAACTGATTTTCATCTTACTACTGACAAGACTGTGAACTGACAGGAGAGGAGATTAAGTTCAATCCATTATCATAGCAGATTACTATCTAATTGCCTTGAGATTTGCAGCTACTAATAACCATTTTAGAAGAACAGGCTCATTAAACCAGTCCACCTCAAGCAGCTTATAGATCTACTTGGGAAATTCCCAGCAACCCAGAAAAAAACTTTGTTACTTTTAAACTATGCTGCTACTGTTCCCAACTAGCCTCCAAGTGCTTGTTATTTATTGATAATCTCCAAAAGATGAAGCACCAGATGAGATGCCAGGAGTAATTCTGATGAAAGACAAGGAATAAAGAGGACTGGAGACAGTTATAAGTCCATGCTTGGGCCTACCAGTGATGGCGAACCTTTTTTTCTCCGAAATTGTGAGTGTGCGAGCTGTCACACACACGTGCGTGCCCACACCCATAATTCAAAGCCCGCACTCACCCCACTCCCCTGGCCATGCATGTGCGACCTCCCACAGTCCCCTGTTTCCTGACTTCCAGTGGGCCCGGCATTCTTGGAGCTTGGGGAGGGCAAAAACATTCCCCCCTGCCACCCCGGAAGCCCTCCGGAGGCCAAAATCGACTTCCCAGAGCCTCCACATGAGCCAAAAACCAGCTGATGGGCACGCACATGCGCGCTGGAGCTGAGCTAGGGCAACGGCTCGAGTGTCGACAGATATGGTTCCGTGATAGGTTCGCCATCATGGGCCTATACCATGATTGTAGAGTGCACAATTATTCAATCTATAAAGTGTCAATGGGTAATGTCATTTAGGTCAGGGGTCTCTAACCTTGGCAACTTTAAGACTTGTGGACTTCAACTCTCAGAGTTCCTCAGCCAGCAAAGCTGGCTGTGGAACTCTGGGAGTTGAAATCCACAAGTCTTAAAGTTGCTAAGGTTGGAGATCCTTAATTTAGGTGACAACATTCCATTCTCGGCCTTCAGAACCTAAAAGATCTTCCTGCTGGCCTTTTGACACAGTTTGGCTAGCTTTTTAAAGACAAAATCTCATGTTTGCTCTGAGGTGGATACTGAATGGATGGAATCATGTGAGATGATTTTCAACATCTTGCATGATCAATTGGGTCTCTTTTGAGTCTGTGATGGCTGAAAAAGTTGACACAGTCATGTGTAGGATGAAACAAATTATTGTCAAATTAGCCCCATAATAGCCGACAACAAGAAACATAATGGTATGAGTACAAAAAGGGAATTCATCCTTGCAAAAGAGTCAGTGCCTACTATTTGAAGGAAGCAGTGGTGTTCTCCCCTTTTCCTTGACCTAGCTTTCCTTGATAATTATTTAGTTTCCTACCTACCATTTTTGGTAAGTTTGAAAAAATGATTAGCTTCTATTCAGAAGGTCCTAATTGTTTAGATTCCTTCCACCTAGGAATCAGACCTAGACACAGAATAGAGATTGCGTTGATTATTCTCATGGATGATCTGCAATGGGACTTGAAGGGGAGTGATGTGGTTCATATTATTATGTGAGACCTCTCAGTAGCATTCAATAGCATTGGTAATTACCCTTTCTAGCTAGCTACAAAAATCAGAAATAGTGTGGCTCTAATCCTTTCTAGTCAGTACAGGAAGTCCTCATTTAACAATCAACAGCTGATTGTCAAGCAAATTACTTGGACATAAAAAAGCACTTGCTAAGTGAAACCACAATTGTGTTTATGACCTTCATCCTTCTTTTGCTTTATAGACCTATGAAGGTGGTAAATGTGAGGATTGGTCAGAAAGTTACTTTTTCATCATCATTGTAATTGCAAGCAGACAGTTAATGCGGCAGTTATTCATTGAGAACTACCTATATTGTTGGGGGAGGAGAGTTTAAGCTTTGGCCATGCCACTGTGGAGTGCTCCCAGGGGTGGGATTCAGCTGGTTCGGATCAGTTTGGGTGAACCAGTAGTTGTGACCTGTGGGTGGGCCCGGGTGCAATCCCATCCTATATCGCTGTGTTTTTTGATGTCGCACACATGCGCGGATGGTGCGCACGTGAGCGAAGCTATCCAGACCTATACAATTGACGTGCTTTTGACACAGCAAGCATGTGCACAAATGAGAGCGCGAATGGCACGCGCACTCACTTTTTTAGATTCTGGGCAAACCAGTTGTTAAATTATGTGAAACACACCTCTGAATGCTCCTGAGGTTCCTCTCTAGTGTATGTGCATGAAACTATTAGGAAAGATGATCCATCAGGTATGGAATTAGGTATCGTCAAGATGATTATTATTATTCAATTGTAGTTTTTTTTATCCCAGTTTAAGTAAAAGATGTGTTAGATGATAATAAAATAAAATAAAATAAAATATATAAAATAAAATAATAA
>JANHGD010002801.1:104133-114724 GCA_027560375.1 Imantodes cenchoa
TGCGCATGCTACAGCTGCTAGGAGCCACAGGTGAGAGCTGAGTGACAGGTGGGGACCAAAGGTGAGCTGCCCTAAAAAGCTGCCCTAAATGAGCTGCCGTAAAAGGGCACGACATGCCCCTACCCCAGAGGTGCTACCCCTCCCTGAGCACCCCATACACCCCGGGATTATATTAACTCTTAATATTTATTACCTGCCCCCAGCAGATATTTGGGATACTGGGAGCTGCCTGCCCCCAGCAGATAGATGGGATGAAGACATGACCCTCCAGGACATAATAGGATTATTTTATCAGCAGAGCTCACCACATGACACAATCACCTGGGGACATTGCATCATCCTCCAGGCTTCAACCAGACTTAATTCAGACAAACATGACCCCACATGGGCCCATGGGACTCTGACTACAGCCAATAGAATAAATTTCTTGCACAGGAACAAGAAGCTCAAGGGCAAGGCCCAAATGAAGGTGTAAATAACCCTCATTCTCAACTCCATGTGTCCAGCTACCCTGAACCTCAAACCCATGTGGTCCAGTCCATTAATAAACCATCTTTCCAATCAGCCTCCATGTTTCCAGTATCTTTCTCCCCGCTTGGAACTGAACCAGATGGAAATTTCTTCCAACACAACCAACATTCAAAGGAATGATAATGCTCAAGAAATATTTTCTTTTTTGTAATATGTATTGTTTATACATATTTTACATTACTTACCATAAGCCTCAGCACAATGTATAAACAATAAATAATAACATAATAAATTTCTCATTAGAAAGTAGAATATAACCCATATGTGAAACACTACTAAAAGACATTGCAGCTTAAAGATATGTGACTAGTCATTTCAGTCCTTCCTTCTCCTTTTGAGAAATAAATGGCTCTCACAAGAAATAAACCAAAATTTATTTTTTTTATTTTTTTTAAAAAGCCCTCAAAGTATGTGATATTTGAAGTTTGAATTACAAAATGCATGCTGTGCTCTTGGCAGACCACAAACTAATACTAGCCTCCTATAATTAGCAATTACAGGAGAGAGAGAGAGACAGCTTTCATGTTATGAAGCAGCTCCCAAGAAATTAATAAAAAAAAAGTAAATCTTGATCCCAGTTTGATATTACACTGCCTGCTTGGCACAGAAATAGAAAAATGAGGTACTGAAGCTTCTAAAACAGACAAAAGAAATTAATGACTCTAGTTAAATGTTAGGCTAGAAAACCAGAATTCTGAAGCAAAACACCCTTTTTCTTTGTCCCTGGACCTTCCTCAGCCTCTGGGGGGAAACCCAGCAATTTACCAGAGTTGTTATGAAAATGGCATTCCTTAGTTCAGGTACAGTTTCCCCTTTCTCTATGTCCCTGGAGTTCTGCTTTTGTCTTCAAAGAACTCAAGTGTCTTAAATCTGAAGGTTGAAAGAATCTGCCTTTTGTGTATGTGATAGAGCATTTCTCCCTCTGAATATTGATTGAAACTCAGATGCTGTTTGGAATTTAGACTGGCAGAGGTTGCAATACAGGCTAACTATTCCTAACAAATACTTTACCAAAACTAAATACTTTAATATAATTAAAACAATGAGTCCAAAGTCAGCTCATCAAATGCAGGTTTTATGTCCTTATAGCATACTTTTTGAGGCATTCAAGATGTCTCGTTATATTTGCTATAAGAGTTTCAAGTTAACATTTTTTATTGTTATAAAGTATTCTAAAATGCAAAATACAAAAGTAAATAAAAGCAGTGAGGGAGGAGGGGAAGGGGGAAAGAAAAGTGAGGAAGGATAAGGAAAATAAAAGGCAGTAAAATGAGGTATTAGCATCAAATCGCAGCGTTTTGCTTTTCCATAATAGTATGAACAAGTCATTTCTATAAAGAAAATGAAAATAGTATCTTAGACCATGTGCCAATCTTTGTTTCTCCAAGTAGTGAGCTCAATAGCCTTCCTACCTTCCTAGAAGTAGGAAGGAAGGTAAGAAACAAAAGCAAAGTTTGAACAAGTACTACAATATTTAAAAATTAAGAAATACAGTAGATGTATAGCAATAGCAATTACACTTAGACTTATATACCGCTTCATAGTGCTTTTCAGCCCTCTCTAAGCGATTTACAGAATCAGCATATTGCCCCCAACAATCTCGATCCTCATTTTACCCACCTCGGAAGGATGGAAGGCCAAGTCAACCTTGAGCCTGGTGAGATTTGATCTGCTGACCTGCTGAACTAGCAAGTCAGTTTCAGTGGCCTGCAGTACTGCACTCTAACCACTGAGCCACCTCAGCTCTGTATATCAATGTTATTTTTCAGATAAGCTAAAAAGCAGTCTATTATAATCTATGTCGTGAAATATATATTAAATTCATCAAGATTGGCTGAGCCATTCTAATATGATCTCAATATGAATCTTAAGAAATGAAAAGTCTTACAATATGGGGAGGAAGGTCAATCTCTGAACTGTAAAAGCCATTGAAGAAATGTTTTTTTTAAATCTTGCACTAAAAAATATTTAGCTGAATTGCTTTTAGCTGAATTTTCTATGCACTTGGAAAACTATAGCATATACTATGAATAGGAAATGGAACATTACGGTGCCATCCAGCCTCAACAGTCTAAAAGATGCTTATTTTAAAATAAGCATCTTTTAGACAAGGCAGAGAAAGATGAAAGCATATGAATATGATTTGTCAGGTGAATGATTGTGCTCAAAATTCTTTGAAAATTAAAGGTGCTGCTGCAGTGGGGCAAGTCAGAAGTTAAAGTAGGGCTACCAGATCTGGGCCAAAACTTCTGGATGATCACTGGATGGAAGCAAAGGGTTAGACCTTTCTGTGTTATTTTGCTGCCATCTGATGGTTTTTTGGAGTTTTGCAGCTCAAATATAGTAGCACAAATATCACTTCAAGACTTGATTGGTGGCCATACCTTCAGATACCAAACAGATATAAAAAAGATATGGAAGAATATGGCATAACCAAAGAGCAAAACACAATGGACAAAATTTTACTGGGATCTGAAAATAAATTTATAACTAAAATGTATAATTATCTAATTCAATTTGATAAATCAGAAGAAATTGTAAGAGATAATATGATTGCATGGATGAAAAACTTTGGCTATTCTATTCAATTAGATGTTTGGGGAAGACTATGGACCCAAAATTATAAATTGACTATATCAGCGCCTTATAAAGAGAATTTATACAAAACGTATTACCGTTGGCACTTAGCCCCTGTCAGACTCGCAAAAATATACCCCAACATGAACCCAAGAAGCTGGAAATGTAAACAGGGAAATGGGATATATTACCACTTGTGGTGGTCGTGTTCAGTGGCAAGAGAATATTGGAATAGGATAAAAGTATGGATACAAGAAATAACAGATTCTAGAATGGAACTTAAACCAGAAATATATTTACTAGGGATAATCAGAGGACAATGGACAAAAGAAAATAGATATCTCATAATACATATTTCGATCGCTGCCAGAATAGTTTTCGCACAAACATGGAAAGCTGAATGCCCCCCTGAGGAGAATATGATAATAAGAAAAATAATGGATTGTGCAGAAATGACAAAACTGACATTAGAGCTACAAAACCATGAAGAAAGATAGTATTATATAGTATGGGAAAAATTCTACAATTGGCTAGAAATGAGAAAGAATAAGTAAACTTCCAAAGGATTGTAAGTAAAATTATTGTATTGTAATAATAGGATGAAATTAGATTTAAGTATAAAACTTTTATACTTACAGGAATGAAAAACATGAATAAGTATATATGTTTGTTTTCTCTTATGTTTTAAAATTTCAATAATTTTTTTAAAAAAAAGACTCCTAGGTAGAATTTGAGTATAAAAATCTGCATTCTATAGATTTTTTTAACAGTAGTAATACATGTGCATAGTACTGAAACAGCGATTTAATGGAAAACCATGACTTCTGGGTTGTCCTTCCACTAATAAATGATGTATATTTGCAATTTGCAGAAAATACAACTTCAGCAACAGGGTGATAAATGCCTGGAATGCACTACCTGACTCTATTGTTTCTTCCCCAAACCCCAAAAACTTTAACCTTAGACTATGTATAGTCGACCTCACCCGATTCCTAAGAGGTCTGTAAGGGGCATGCATAAGCGCACCATTGTGCCTACCGTCCCTGTTCTACTGTCCTAATGTCTTCATTTATACTTTTTTTTGCTTATGTTATGTTTATACAAACAACTATCCTGTACATGTTTGACTAAATAAATAAATAAATAAATAAATAAATCTGCTGGGGTTTATGAAGCCTTAAATCACATTACTAATGAAGATGTCTTGGGAAACTGAAAGGGTGGGGTTCAACAATCTTGGTTCTGCTTCCTTATTCAACTAATTTTGTTACCAATGTGATAAGATGAGCCAATGAAGGTCTATATATTAACTCAACCAATCAGTGTTATTAATATCTCAACTGGTGGCAGCATCTGGCTGAATCAGAGCTCAAAATCTGATATCTCTAGTTAATAGGTGGGGAGGGTGCACATCTGGATCCATCTTTGACACTAGAAGCACAAGTGATTTCCGTGATGCTGAATGTCAACTATGACCCCTTGGTCAGATATAACCTTGCAATAATAATCCATGCCACAATGAACTTCTTGTTTAGATTGTTGCAACATAATACAAGTGAGGCTATCCTTAACACATTTCACTTACTACAAAATTCTGTGGCAAAGGCACTGACTAGAAATTTTATACTATTTTCTTTTGATATTCACTGTCTCTCTGGTGCCAGTTCAAGATTTTAAGTGGTAAGCCCTTTATGGCCTGGGACCATAATATCTGAAATAATGTTTCTTCCTGTATCTTCCTAGCCATGCTTCCATAAAATCTTTAGTGTTGTTTATGTCTATGCGTCTATTGATGACCAATTTGTCACAGTACTAAGCTTCCAGGAATTCTCTAGCATTTTTGGTCTTGGCTTAGTCGCAGATGGTCACAATTTTCCAGTTGAAATTATGATTAAATCTCTCATATTTTAACTGGGAAATGGTGACCATCCTAGATCAATCTGGAGATTCTAATTGTGCTTTTGGCATCTTATCTTGTAGTATTTTCCATCCTTCATGGAATTTTTCTCTTGGATTTCAGGTCACTGAAAATCTGACCTACCTTCATTTATTGTAAGAAAATAAGACAAATCACCACAACTGATGATTAAAAATGAATTGTCTTAGATGAGCCAAGCCAGTTAGGAAATGCTGGTGAGAGGTTCCTCTCATAGAATTATAAATGGTTGGGGCAGGCAGTAATAGTATTAATATAGATTTTGAAAAGTCATAGAATCCTAAAAGATTTGGCATAGTTATACTATGATGTCGTTAGTTATACTAAGACATCAAGAGCTTGGGATTTACAAATCCACAAGGGAAATTGATTTTACAATATTACCAAATTCCTTCCTGCAGAAGCATTCATTACTGATTTTAAAAACAAAAACAAGACTATCAACAACTTATCCAGTGTGGGATATCATTACAATATTAATGCAGTTTTCACTGCTTCCTTGGCTGATGTCCAGGAAACTATTCATTCTCTAGGCTAGCTAGAATACATTCAAAAAGTTTATTGATTTACCAAAGTGGCCACTTAATCAACTTTAATTTCTCAATTTATTCATTAGATTGTACACCAAACAGCTAAAACTCCAAAGGGACAATACTCTCTTCTAATTTTGATGGAATTTGCCTGGCTATCTTATCTTTCTCTGTCCCAAAACATTACCTTAGCACTTAAAACAACTACAGAAGGGAGGTTTGCCTCGTCTCTTTACAGGCTTTTGAATCATTTTTAAGTTAAGTCATATTCGCAGTTCCTGGGAAGTCTGCCATTCGGAAATCATGTGCCAACTGCAAAAAAAAAAAAAAAAAAAGTTTAAAATGAACTTGCTGCTGGAAGCAAAGTTTTGAGTCTAAGAAACTAACTGTCCCTTGAGAAACTTCGTGAAAATATGCCATGGATGTCAGACAATATCAAAAGCAATCAAAAGGAGGCATTGTACATGCTGGAACAGCAAAGACACATCTGGGAATTTCCCAGAAAGATTGCTATGGCCGTCTGCCCAGTGGCTCATCAGCCGCAGTCACAACTGATGAATGTTCTACATGGCCTTTATTGGAATGCTAATAGTACCACCAATGCTTTGCTGCTTCCCTGGACTCAGCTGCATGTGAGCAATGGCCCTTAAAAAAAAAAAAACCTCAAAGTTTGTCCTGGACCCTGTTTCAAGGACAGAGTGAGCAGCATTTGGCAAGTTTTATTGCCATATGTGAGCGTACATACCATCTTTGCAGGACACATGCCAAGAATGAATTGCTCAGAGATTAGAAATGCAACCTGTGTAAATGGCTTGGTACCAACTAAGTCAACAAATGCAAATTTTTATGACAGAAGAGATTTACTTCAAAATTTACCAGGGTGGCAATTATTTTGGTGCTGAGCAATTTTGGTGGCTCTGCTTTTGCAGAATATGTTTTAGCCTTTTTGTTATAACAAGGGGAAATGTCATCAGAAATCGCATACCTCTGATATTAATCAATCTTTCAGGTTAATCATATGTTGTTATCAATTGTATTTTGCTTTTGCTAAATGGTATCTCCATTGCCAGGAATATTTTAAAACAAGTGAGATAAGATTAATTTAGGACCAATTTATGGTACAATATACCAGCAGAAATCATTTGTGCTTCTTGATCTCTGCTGATAAACTATTATCCAAAATATGAATATATACTTCATATGTAATTAATTCAGGGAGTCCAGAACTGTGACAACAATTAACCCACTCAAAATAAGATAGGTTTGCTCTTATATCAAAATTAGAAGTCATTTTATTAGCTGTTTCTGGGATTCTCCTATATGCAATCATTCCTTTCAGAAATGTCCAGATTATCGAACTGGATTCTTAAGACAAAAGTTGAGTTCTCAGAAGTTTCTTTTATCTCTCATGTTGGAATCTTTCTATTTTGACAGTGCCTGAAGCAAAACAAAGGAACTTGGAAACAGGTAAGAACAGATCACAGAACAGATAATGAAGAGCTATTGCATAACAGTATCAGCGGATAATGTTTCAAATTATGCTGGTTAAAATATAGTTGCAAGTTGTGAAAAAATTCTTATAGGTTTTTTTAAATATCCTGCCATTTCATTTTTCTAGATTTTTTTGTAAAGTATTTTCTATGACCTTCACATTGATGAGTTCCTGTATGTAGGTCTGTGTGTGTGTGTGTGCGCACGCGCGCACGCGCATGTGTGTGTTTGTTGATTTGGTTGATTAATGTTGGGATAAAGTATATGCTATTACACCCTTCAGATTTTTCCCCTTTGCAGTTTGATTTTTTTTCTCTATGCCTAATGTTATAGGCATAGAGAATCCAATATTTCCCTTTCATCTTCTCAGTGCTGTGACAGTCCGATAAGGTTTTCTTGCTTAAGATGGTCATTTTAGTATACAAAATCGGAGGATTATTTTATTTGTTTAAAGCTGTGCTGAAATGGACACAGCCCACCCACAACAGCTTAATTAAGCATGAGCTAAAATTCCAATTTATATTTTCTTCATAGTGGCTCATCAACATTTGTAGATTTCTAAAGGGACCCGGTGGCTCAGCGGCTAAAACGCTGAGCTTGTCGATCAGAAGGTCAGCGGTTCAGCAGTTTAAATCCCTAGCACCGCGTAACAGAGTGAGCTCCCATTACTTGTCCCAGCTTCTGCAAACCTAGCAGTTCGAAAGCACGTAAAAAATCCAAGTAGAAAAATAGGGACCACTTTGGTGGGAAGGTAACAGCGTTCTGTGCGCCTTCAGCATTTAGCCATTCCGGCCACATGATCACAGAGACTTCTTCGGACAGCACTGGCTCTTCGGCTTTGAAATGGAGATGAGCACCACCCTTAGAGCCAGAAACGACTAGCATGCATGTGCAGGGGAACATTTAGCTTTTATAGGGATATTGATAGAGGTTCAAACATATGGAATTTTTCCTTTCTAGTTTTCTCTAACTGTAGGTTTACAAGGCTAATACCTGATCTACTGAACTGTACCCAATAGGTGTAATCATACACAATATTTAAACTTGTTTCTGAAGTATTCCAACATTCCTGTTTTTTTACAGCCCTCTAATTCATGCAACACACTTAAAAACAACAAACTAGCCCAAGTTAAAACTCTGCTTAGCATCTTGTAGAAGTGCCTCTCTAGGCCATCAATCAATCTGTTTCAGCATGTTTTGCAAATACAATTAATGTCTGGGTAGGGATTTAAACTGACTTTTCCCATTCTGTTCTGATATTCTACAGAGAACCATGTTGCTGCTGTTGTCATTTTATGAATGTCTAATATCAAGTATTACTGAAAGATAGTATGTAATGCTGCTTCTTTAAAATTTGAAACAGCTGGTTTTTCTTTCCTTGGAAGAGAGCACTGAGTAAAAAACATGACTGAGTAAATTATTTAAAGTGGTTAGAGGGCAACAGTAAATATCTCATAAGTTGTAATTCCCATGTTTATAACTTCATAAGACAATCTTATTGTCTATATTATTTTAAAAGGAATAATTTGTATTTTACTATAGCCTCATCCCACTATTGAAAGTGACCATTTCATTCTACCTAATGGTAGAACTAGCCATTAGAATGAAGATTGACCAAATCGTCGGCAAAAGCTTGAAGTTTATAATGCTCCTTTTTTATTTTTGTTCCAATAATTCTTTCATTGTCTCTTATTTTATTTAATAAAGTTTCCAATGTTAAAATAAATAGCAAGGGGGACATTGGACAACCCTGACGCACTCCTTTTCTGGACAGTTTTAATGATTCTCTGTAGAGCTTTTTTGTCTGCTACAGAACTGCTCCCATACCATGCAAGAATGCCGTATGTCAGAACACTTTCAATGGTGCTGCGATAGTAGGACAGCAGTAGATGCTAAAATAGATTTATCTTCCTGAGCATTCTCAGGAAGTACAGCCTCTTCTGTGCCTTCTTCACAAGCATGGTAACATTCATAGTCCATGAGATGTCCTCTGAGATATAAATACCCAGAAGTTATTATTTTATTAGCAATATTAATATTGTTATATGTTATGTAAATATGTAAGCATCACACTGTTTACAAAGCACATAACTATGTTAATTGAAAATGTCTAAATAAACTATAAAAAAGAAGCAGATGGGTGTGTGATGCTGAGATGGGAGAGCAGGTATAACTATTGGCAAATTTCTTTGATCAGTGACATGGGATCCCTCCCAGGAAAGATCTTTGTTTTTCTTTACTCTCACAATTTAAGGCATTGGATTTACTTTGTGCAATTTTCTGGATACATAGTAGAGCAGACATATCAAATACAAGGCCTGTGGGCCAAATCCGCCACCCTGTTATTCCCCTGTAGTAGAGGATATTCATATGATATTGATTTGGGGGGAAAAGGATGCTGTCCTGCTTTTTGCTTTCATTATTTCTGATATTTTCTCAGGATTCAAAAGCAAAAATGGATAGTTACAAGTCACACATACAAATGTGTGACTTGCTGACCACTTAAGATGTTGCTCTACTCCTCTAAAAGTATTGCAGCAGCATGTATCATAAATAAGATTATTCACCAGAATTAAACTAATTGCAAGTGCTTGTGTACTTTATTTCACTCTGAAAAGAGCACACTAATCTTGATATTCAAGGACATCTTATCAATTTGTGAGACTCTCTGAGATATTTGTGTTTATGCAGAGATGAATACATGTTACCTATTTATAGTCACACTTTTTACCCATTTGTTATTTTTATGCTTGACACCGTGGTCTCTTTAATCATTCAGATTTGCAGAGGAATAGTGGATGGAAATAATGGGCACCATAGGAGTGGTCACAAAAATGTGTAGTATAGGTCTAACTATTCAATAACTATGTATTGAAATAACATGGCTGCTTTGGTTACCAAATTTAAGCAATAGAAGGAAACTTCAGAACTCCAGGTATTAATTGCCAACCCAGAAAGATAGATTTGTCCTGAAGTTAGCAGATTGATTCCTAGTAGAACATGGGAGTAATTTAAATCTGTTTTTTGGGTCACCGATTATACAGTAAAATAAACATATTGCCTTAAATTCCTCTGATGATTAGGGGTTTAGATGCAGAATAGCTAAGAGACGCAGAATATCCCCTTACTTTTTGTTGAACAGATTATATTAATCTGAGAAATGATAACAGGTATACTTTTAGGTTATATGCCAAATTTCATGTCTAAGCACAGTGGGATTTCAGCTGGCCTCTCCTGAATTTCATCTATCTGCTTCTCCGCAGTGCAATAATAATCATCTAGAAAAAAATGGAGAAAGTATTCTCAGGCACCCCTGCCCTGTGCACATAGATACTGTATACACAAGCATATAATTCATACTAAAAATAGGAACACTTTCCCCCATTTATTTATTTGGAGAAACACACAAATATGCATCCCTTTATACAGTGTTGAATGATCTTCGCTGTCTTCTGTATAAAGTACCATGTTTCCCCGAAAATAAGGCAGGGGCTTATATTTTTTGGGAGCCCCAAAAATGCCCCTG
>JANHGD010002803.1:63878-75721 GCA_027560375.1 Imantodes cenchoa
AAGCAAAGTGAAGAAATTGCTTCAGTTTCTGTCAGCCAAGTGTCTATGATTTGCGTGTTGTCAATAGATGCTTTTCCAGCAATTGAGCTAATGTTAAGAAATAGGATTTTTAAACTGGAAAAGTTAGAAATGGAAAGGAAAGGATGGCCTTTTCCTGTGGTGATCAGATTGCAGCCCTTCAAGTATAAATTGGCCCGATCAGTGATTGTAGCTGTGTTCAGTGTTCCAATTTTCCTTCTACATATACAGCAATCCCCTATTCAGTAGCATCCCTTATATATGTGAATCTCAATATTCCTTGGAAAGCAGGAAGGAGAAAGTACAAGGACTGCAGAGATTTCATCTCACTATCCCAATGCTCCTTCCCGTCTGCTAATTCTGAGCACAGGCTTTTGTATTTGAGTGGCTGGAACAGTAGAAAGAACAGGCCTTTGTGAAACAGCTTAGATTTTGTTTTGTACCTTGGAAACAACTTCACCAAAGCAAAAATGTAAGCCGATTACTCTCAACCAAGAATTTTGAGTGGCCTCAAAATGCATACAGCCTACAAAACTGCTGCAGGACTAGTCTCTTCTCAGCTTTCCACTCGGCTTCCAAGCTAGGTATTTTGATGACTACCCGTAACTTGCAAAAAAAAATCAAACCTGTTTTCAGTGTTCAGGTGATCATCAAAGCTATATATTTTGCATACTACTTAAGCATTCATAAAGCCATTCAGCCTGGAAGACCTTTTGCCATAAACAGAAGGTAGTGCTAGAGACAATAGTCTCTTGTCTAGATTATTGGTCTATGGTGTCCCATAGGGTTCAATCTTTTCCCTATGCTATATGGTATCTACACAAAACTGCTGCGGAAGGTCACTCAGAATTTTTAAATGAGTATCATCAGCCTCTTACCATACTACAACAAGGAAGCAATTGATATATTTGGACGTTATTTAAAATGTTCAAGTATATTTAATAATGGGCCGGATGAAAAGTAACAAGCTGAAATTACTTCAGACAAGATAGCAGTGCTGTTAGTAAATAGATTTGGAAATTGAAATTCAGCTTGTTGTGGATAGAGGTGCATTCCCTCTGAAACCTTAACAATCCTGCTATTACTGGATTTGCACATTTCACCTTTGTGTATTTAGTTCTAGCCCACCATATGCAACCTGACATGTTTGGCAATGCTTATCAACTGTGTGCTACATGAGGCTACCTTTGGAAAGTGTCCAGAAATTGTGGCTGGTATAAAATATGGCAGCTAAGCTGCCAATCAAAGCAAAGTACAGGCAATGTATGAATCTATACATTCTGCACTGCTTGCTAATGGCATACCAATCAATGTTAGTCTATGGAGGTTCGCTATCTATAAAATATCATTTTCCCTTTAAACCTTATCCACCTTTTAACACTGTTAGAAGAGGCCCTTTTTAAGAGGCAACCACTATCAGAAACTCATCGTTCTGATACATGAGAAGGGACATCTTTGATCTCCAAGTTACTACCCTGTTTCCCCCAAAATAGGATGTCCCCTGATAATAAGCCCAGTCGGGCTTTTGAGTGCATGGCAATAAGGCCAAGGGCTTATTTCAGGGTTCAAAAAATATAAAACAGGGTCTTATTTTCAGGGAAACACGGAATATGGAATACATTCCCTCAGAAGATGCCTTTGTTTTGTGAGTTTATTATTGTTCGTTTAGTTTTCATATAGTTGTTCTTGAATGATCACCAGAGCAGAAAGATGGATTAACTTTCTGCTCTGTTTATGAGTTACATAAACAAACAAACCTATTCTCTCACTCTAAAATTTCTAGTAGAAAAACTAAAAAACAGTTAAAGCTTTGTGCTGGTATTGATCACACATTTCTAGGTTGACAATGTTCTCATTTGTTTTTTAATTTTTAACTGTAATAAAAATAGAAACATGGTAGGCAAGCCTGATGTTCAGAACTGAGGTGTGTAAATTCTTGACTATCCCAACCTGTCACTTATAAATTAAGAAAAATAAATTAAAAAATAAGGTAAAATGCACCACTAAAATTAGTATTGAAATTACCATAAATGAATATTAAAAAGATGGGGGAGGGAAATGCAGCAAACTTACTTTTACCCAGAACCATTCAACAACACCATGTATGGACCACTGAGGATAAAGTTCATTCTTTACAAATTGTAAATGCTTCTGTCTGTTGGTCACCCATGTGATCACAAGACAATTTGGAGCGGCCAATGCTGGGACAGGAATTTCTTTGATTTGCCAGTGAGACAAGAAACCATACCTAAATGTGGATAGAGAGAATTTAGAGTTTATCCAAAGCCACACAAAAAAAGGATGTTTGAAATTGTCTGACACTTTTTACAAACTTTGTCTAATTTAACAACTTCTAACTAGATTAAATTTGAGTCAAGGGTGACATCCAGTGGTGAAAAGCTTTCCCTTTACATTTGGATCTACTGCAGTGTTTCTCAACCTTGGCAGTTTGAAGATGTGTGGACTTTAACTCCCAGAATTCTGGGAGTTGAAGTCCACACATCTTCAAACTGTCAAGGTTGAGAAAACACTGATCTACTGAATGCAGCAATCTAATCACAATCCGTTTTTACTTCCCAAAGCAGAAAAAACAACTTCTGAAGCAAAATTAGCTTTTAATTAAATATCTGGCCACATTTCTGAATATTAGATTAATAGCTGGAGGTGCAATAACTGTAATTTATTCCATTCATGCGGTATTTCGGAAGCAGCATCTTCTTCAACTATGAAATTCACTACTGAAGAACGGCTATTGGCCACCAAGCTACAGAATTTTAAAGTGGGATTATGAAAATTCTGATAAGATAATAACTATTAACGGCTGACAATCCTGATGATTATGTACTTCCTGCCATATGAAACTATAGACTTCTGAATGACAGGTACTGTAGATAAGCAACAAGAGAGTTATATTCATCTTCTGCTTGCAGGCATCCCAAAAGCATAGAATGAACGATCACGGATATAGAATGCTGGGCTATGCAGATACTTAGGCTGGGCTCCTTAAAAATAGCAAAATTACACATTTCTTTTTAAAAGTGCAACATTTATCAAGTATACCTCAGAAAGAAAATTCTGTGTACATTCAGCTTTAAAAGCAAACCAAATTCTCAGCTTTCTGAGAAAGATAAATGCAATTTGCTTATTTTGCATTTCAGATAAAGCCATTTTTCCTCCTTACAAATCAACCCTTTAAATACTGTTTATATAAAATTTCTAAAACATCCTTATGCAGGTAGTCGTCACTTAGAAACCACAATTAAGATTGGCAACTTGGTCACTAAATGCCATGGTCACTAAGTGGAAAAATCCATGACCATGATCACTCAAAACCAGGGGTGTCAAACTCGATTTCATTGAGAGCCACATCATGGTTGTGTTTGACCTTGGGGGGGGCTGGGGATGGCATGATCAGCTTGACATCACTCATGGTGTCGCCTGTGGTGGCCCGAGTGCTCTACCATGAAAATGGGCTCTAGGCCCTGTTTTTGGCCATGACAATTACCCGTTCAACTGTTAAAATACTGAGGTTTGCAGATGATACTACAGTCATTGGTCCCATTCAAGATGGTGATGAGTTTGCATATAGACGGGAGGTTGAATAACTGGCCCCGTGGTGCAGCCAGAATGATCTGGAGTTGAACACACTTAAAACTGTAGAGATTAAAGTGGATTTTTGGAGCAGCCCTCCTATTCTACCACCTCTTACTATTTTAGACAACAAGTATCAACAGCACAGACCTTCAAGTTTCTGGGTTCAACCAGCATAATCGCCCAGGATTTGAAATGGACACTTAACATTAGGACTACAGAAAAAACAACTGCAACCAGCCTGTCTTCCATTGAAGAATTGTATGCTGCACAGATCAGAAAGAGGGCTCAGAAAATATCTAAAGACCCCTCACATCCTGGACATAAATTGATACAACTCATCCCTTCAGGATGCCAATATTACATGCCAAAACAACCAGACACAGAGAGTTTTTTCCCCTCATGCCATCACGCTGGTCAACACCTAATTACCACAGAATTGTCTTATATCTAAGGATATTTACCCATGTAGTATGGCTGTAACCTTCTCATCTTTTCTACTACCTTCTCTTATTAGTATCATTATGATTACTTTGATGTTTGTATGTACACTGAGGGCTTATGCACTGGAGATAAATTCCTTGTGCGTGCAAATACACTTGGCCAATAAAATATCTATTCTATTCTGTTCCGTTCCGTTCCGTTCCGTTCCAATCCAATCCAATCCAATCCACAATCTTACTTCCCCTTCAGTTATTAAGTGAAATATTCTGTGATGGCAACTTATGATTTTACTTCCATCTTCTCCGTTACCTTTGCTTGTTGAAAGTCAGTTGCGAAGTACTCAAATGGTGATCAAATGACCGGGGGACACTGTGATGTTTGTAAACATGAGGACTGGTTGCAAAGCTATTTTTTATACCACAATTGAGCAATCGCTAAAGGAGATAGTCAGTAAGCAAGGATTACCTGTATTTTTTAAAATGACATTTGAATGATATTGTATTGCCCTAATTTTAATAAATTATATATCTTGCTCATTTTTCAATTTACTTTTTATTTTTTTCGCTATTTTTAATATGCAAATTTATAAGACATTAAAAGACAGATTTACTTATTTTTAAATTTCTATTTATTTCTAATCTGCACGTTTCTAGTCAGCCAGCCAGAATTATATTAAAATACTCTTAAATTAATACATTTATGAAAACAACAATAATCACAAATTGCATTAATTCATTCATTAATTTTACAATTTAATAGACTAATTTCATCTAATAAATGATAACCATTATATCCTCTTACATTTGAGAATCTCAATCATAAACAGCTTGTTAGGATCCCGTTAACTGATTTTTTATATCAAGCATACACAGAAAATTTTATTCAGATACTCTTTTGCAAATTATTTCCCTTTTATTGCACCAATAAAACAGTAACCTGTTTGATGGCATGGTATTAAAAGCTATTTACTTAATTTAAATAAAAATATACATTTAGGGAAATCATACCTATTGCTTCTTTTAACAGACTTGTTCTCCCATGGTGGGTCTATAACAATTATGTCATACTTCTTTTTATCTGGAAGAAATAAATGTTTTCAATTATTGCAGGAACAATTGTTTGAAATTATAAAAATAATCCCCATATTTTAAGACCCTAATACTTATATTTCAAAGGAAATGAAAATATGAACTTTCCCAGCATTTTAAAGCAACAAAAATCTGCCCGTGTAAAGTTTATATCAACCACACTACTTTACATGTAAAATTGTATTTAACTCATAACTCAATTTCACACAAGAAGCAATTATAACAGCTTCACATGTACCATAAAATCTTTCTTGTCTATCCAGGCAGATTTGTTTCAGAACAAAATCAAGATAAATTATAGCTAAGGAATGGACCATGAACAAGTTTGGTTATTATATACTATATTATATATTATACACTATACACAGAGTTAAACATAATATTTTGCTTATATCAAGGCAAAATACTCCTGCTCAAATCAAATTGTTCAAATGGATAGTCAGGTCTTTCAATTCCTCCATTATTAAAATATACATAGAACTGCCATGGCAAAATATTTAGGGATTGCTGAACAAATGAGAAATTTTACTAAGGTATGCACCAGTACTTACAATTCAAAAGTGGCTGCATACCCGAAAAATCTGATAAAAGAAATGCACTTTTGGGGGGAAATAAGTAGTTCTGTCCCATTAGTGTTAACATCTTTGCATTGTTTGTATTATTTTCAGTAACACAGTTTAATTGAACTTGTTCTGGGTCAGAGGTTTCCTTGTCTATTACACATTTTTGCTCTCTTTCATTCACAGGAACGAAACACTTGGCCATCTCGCAAAGCTCAGCCAAACTGCAATTATTGGGTCCTCTGTCAGATGCTTTGACATAAAACTGGTCTATAGAATTAGGCTGAAGGAAACCACTTCTGCGTGCCTCCTGGATTAAACATCTGGTCCCATCCAAAATTATGCCACTGATCTGTGTACAGCAATAAAAGATAAAAGGGAAATTTCTTGAAACATGCAGATTTGTCAACACAATTTACTAAGAAGTTCATATGAATTAATGAGTGCACAATGTAAGCATGAAGCAGTTATAAAATGTTTTCAGATTTGTTCATCTTAACATTATTTCTTGGTGTTTGAATGGAGAATGTTATGAATCCTTCACATGGACATTTCTGCAAACAGTAAATGTTATTAGATTAGCAATCTTCTACTCACCTTGAAGTCTGCAGATTCACTACTACCTAATTTACAATTTAAAAATGAAACTAAATTTAAACTAATATTTAAAAATATTCACAGTATTTAGGAATGCACACAATCAAGAAATAAAGTCAATTAATAATTACCACCATCAAAAGGCCCAACTTAAGCATACAAGAGTATGTTTCTTTGTAGAACAAGCCACATTGCATGCATATATCACACATTTAGCGATGGCTTAGCCACACTGTTGAGTAAATTCAAGTTATGTAATACATTCATGGTTTAGAAATTAAGATTAGCAAAAAAAAAAAAATCCCCCACATACAATCCAAAATCAACCTTATGACTTAGGACTGTGATGGCGAATCTATGACACGCATGCCAGAGGTGGCACACAGAGCTCTCTGCTGGCATGCGCGTTGTTACCCCAGGACAGATCTTTGTGGCGTTTCTTTCGTGAGCTTCTGCTTCCCTCCAAACGACGAAACAGAAGCTCACGAAAGAAAAAGATCTTACCTCTTGCCATGCTGCCGGTATTGGGATGCCCCGCCTCCCGCCGGCCAGTTGGTCTTTGGGTCTCTGCTCCGCATACACACATGTCCATGCATGCATGCATGTTTGTGCATGCACATCTGTGCATGCATCCATGTGAATGGGCATGTCAGCACATGCGCACATTCATGCGCATGCGCACACCTTTCAGTTTGGGAATGCGTACGCGCAGCTTGGGCACTCAGTGTCTAAAAGGTTTGCCATCACTGACTTAGGACATTATGTAAATCTGTTCTTAGTTAATTCATAATACTAAGTCATAAAAGCGGCTTTTTTATAATGCTATACTAACACAAATCATATTATGTCTAATTGTGGTTAAAATTACAGCATACTCTCTTAGGTCATACATGCATAATCTCTTAGGTTGTTTCTTAACTATAGGTTATAGAATATTCTAGTGTCATTTAACCACTATTAAACTAAAATAGCAGTAATCAGAATAGACTTTATAACACCCCAGCAATGACTGGATGAAGCTAAGATGCTGGTCTAGAAATCAGAAAATTGTGAATTCTAGTTCTGCCTTGGGCATGAAAGTTGACTGGGTAACTTTGGGTCAGTCACTCTCTCTTAGCCCAACTCACCTCACAAGGTTGTTGTTGTGGGGAAAATAATTGGAAGAAGGAATACTAGGCATATTTGCTTCCTTGAGTTACTTATATAGAAAGGTGAGATACAATCTGATAAATAAATTAACAACCACACTCTATCTAAACATGAACTGTGAATTTAACTTTTATTTCAACATACAAAGTCTCTCTAACACTGAACATTTCTTAAGGTAAACATATGTGTCACAAAAACAAATGGTACTGTCCAGAGGTGGGTTCCTGCCGGTTCAGATTGGTTCTTCAGAACCAGTAGCGGGAATTTCCCCCCGCTCGCCAAACTGGCAGCAATGGCTGGCTGGATATGCCCTCAAACTGCTTCTCTTGGCGGCGGCACCATAGGCGCCGTCATCTTGTTTTTCGCTTCTGCACACGCACAGAGGCTGTTCTTTGCTTCTGCGCATGTGCAAAAGCTGGATTTTCAGCACTGCGAATGCGTGTGCCCATGTGGCATGGGAGGAAGTGAACCGGCAGCAAGGAAAGTCAGAACCCACTCCTGGCTACTGTCCCATTATTAGTCTTAAAACTTACCTTTAAATGATACTCTAAGATATCACTTTCACCATGATTAGGTTCACTGCTTCTTTTCCTTTTCTGAAGTTGAAAATGAGCAGATTAACAATATTACCATTCAAATGTTAATTCAAATATTAATTATTATAATTAATAATGCATTATTCTGTATATGAGGAAAAGATGTACTTTGTGATTAACTTGCATCCTTTAAACTTCACAAAGACAACTAAATGTGTCTGTTAGTAAATATCAGTAGCAGAATCTCATAGATGCACAACTTGTAATCTAATTAGTAGGACACATATTGGTGGCTTCTCAGCATCTCATAATTCACCAACCATAGGTTGCAGTGGAATGTAGATAATTGGGAATTTCCTGTGTGGTATTTATCTCCCACTCCTCCAGTTCTTTGAGAAAGAAAGAAAATCCTGCTTTTGATTTGCAGGTATGTGCTCTACTTAGGTCTTTCTTTTATCCACCAGGCTTCTTTTGCAAAAGAAGGCCCTGGAGAGTCTTCTTCTAAGGGTGGAATGCAAGAGAAGTCCAGCTGCACCCTGGCTACACAAAAGAAGGCAGCATGAAGACCTTGGTACAGTAGGAGCATGCAGTGTGATGGGCAATGTAGGTTAGCAACAATAGGTAGAGGACTGTATGATAGGCATCAACTGAAGGGGAGTGGTTACAAAGCAATCAAACAGGAATGGCTTGGATTGAGCAGATCCTCACCTAAAAACTGATAGGATTCAGTTAACAACAAGAAGAGGGGCTGCCAGGATTGCCGTTATTAAGCAATGCAGTCCTAAGATATCACATTTTATGACTGCATCAGTTAGCAGTGGAAATTTCAATCCCAATTACCATTATTAACCAAGAACTATGTGTAACACTGATTATTATAATATCCTTCTCCAATATGCATTACAATCCAGATGAGCCCACACACAATTCTCATAATCCAAAGCCAGTGCTGGCTGGAGATAATGGAAATTGGGATACTAGGGGAAGTGTTATATCAAGTTAGTGTTTCATACCCAGATCCCTTCCAAAAATGCCAGTGCTACATTTTCATGGAAATTATAGCAGTAATACAGATGTGGCATACAGCACCAGATGTGAGTGACCCAGAATAAATGAACAATAGAAATTGTCTTCATATTTAGGTTTTTGGGAAGAAAAAACTACCATTTTTTGCAGTACTCTTTTCATTCTAAACTATTGATTATAGGAAAAATATAAGATTTTCAGAGGACTGATGGGAAAGTGTCCTTCACTTTTATTATCAGATGTATCATTGTACGTGACACAGAGACCACAAGAGACAAAGAAAGTCAAGCCATATGGCTTTCTGAAAGAGAAAATGCCACATAAGGAAACCAGCTTTAAACAATTCCTTCTAAGATTACAACTCGGGGATGGCAAATACATGACAGCATGAGTGTAAGACACATATTATTACTATTACTCAGTGAACTACTATAGTATGGTCTTTTACAGCAGGACCATTTTTTTATTTATAAATTCATAATAAAACTTTACAAGCACATGCTAAAATTAGATGTACTTGATTTCATTTACCAGAGGTTTATTAAATGCTGAAAGCAGGTAAAATTATACAGTGCTTATCATCAATAATCTACACAGCACACTTTTGGCTTGCAAAAGTAATAATTTATAACTATTTTTATAATAAATCAGTTATTTCATTTTATGTTATTTACAGCATGAAAATGTATTTTAATATGTAAGAAACGTATCTTTATACTCTACCTTTTTAGCCTTAACTGTAATAACAGGTTTCTTGTCCTTGTCATTTTTCTGCTGTTCGGATATACTAGTTTCTAGATTAATCCCACTGTGCTTTTCCATCTGGAAGCTTGCAGGAATATAGGGTTTAAGTACATTAAAAAATTCTTCTCGAAATAAGTATGTCCTCTTTACCATCCGATTAGATTTTTCTCCCGAGTTGCTAAATTCGGGAAATTTTTTTGTACATGATTTTATGGGAATCAAACTTGTATCTGAGGAAGCAGGAATAACAGTATTGTCAAAACTATCCTTAGCTGACTGCTCAAGAGAGTGGCAAAAATAGTATCCAGATTTATTTATGAAAGAAAGGTGGTCTAGCATCCAGCCAGCTGGCAGATAACATACAATTGACATTGTCTCCTTTCCAAGGCATAATTATTCCAAATGAATTGAAAACTGTATTCCTTTGGGGGTGGGGGACCAGAGAAGTATATCTTTAGAGAAGTGTTGCATTAACCATTAGTTTACCCAACTGTGAAACCTTTTAATTCAATTCTGTGAAACTAGGACTTTCTATGAGCACAGCATCTCTCCTCTGATCATTTTCAAGCATCCATGCGAGTCTGAAAAAAAGATGCCACTGCTTTAAGAAATTAGCAGTTCATTAAAATTAAGACTATTCTTAAAGCCAATGAGAAGATACTTTCCTGTATTCAATATTTCGCATAAGAAAAAGGAAAAATAGCAATAATGATATGCGGAGAATAGATACTTGGAGATACTTTTAACTGTGAAAAATTATTGATATATGAGATCCTATACTGTGTCATAGATCATTCACTGTCCCTGTAGCTATCAACCCTAAGTAAAATTTGGTTTGAATGTTAGGCTAAGGTTCAAATTAAAAACATAAATTGCCCATAAGTAGACCATAATTCTGAACACATCAAAACGTTTGTGCAAACAAAAGTTAGTTTTGCTTAAAGATTTGGACAATTACAGCAATATTTAGATTAATATAGCTGAGAGAGCTCACTGCTTTAGATATCTATCTTGTTACAATTCTGGAAGAGCCATGACAAGTTATTAACAGTCAAGTTGTTATTACTCCCCCTCTTGCACTAGGGTGGTTTCCTACAATTCTCTAGAGGAAGATTAAATTGAGCTAATTCTAGGAGTTGAAGTCCACAACGGGAGATTAAAATTGAGCTGGTTTTTTTTCTGGCAGTTTTGCCCTAAGTTGTAGTTATAACTAAATCTTGCAGAAGTCAATGGAGTTTATTTCTGAGTAAATCATAGCAGTTTCGATCGGGGTGAGCGGACCGCGTAGCCCTTGAGCCAAGTTTTCTGTCCCGTGGTGGACTCAAACAGCCGCGCCCAGAGCTGGTGCATGCCAACTGGACCTACTCCCCTAATTCCCAACAGGGAAGGAACAACAAGCTTCGCTCCCAAGGCAGAAGCCACCTTCCGTCTGCAACTCACAGCTCCAGCGAGCGGCTGCGGAATTCAAAACCGGAGGACCGCCGGTAATAACCATAGAGAAAAAACGCGAACTATCCCGCACGAACAACTTTATCCTGTATATAACTTCCTGTTTCTGACGGAAATGACGTTTTTACTGCTTCTTTTAGTCCGTGGACGCAAACGGATGTTCCGATAGGCGGGTAAATTTGAAAGCGAACGACGACGACGACAAGCGGGCGGTGCCAGCGCGAGGAAGAGGGGTGAGTGGCGACTGCAGCAATGCCGTTACCAATGAATAGAGGTTAATCATATCTGACTGAGATCGGCCGCCAGCTTGGTCGGCTTGAGAGAAAACATTAACGGTTGAACCAAGGCGCAGTTGGTTCAACTTCCATTTTATTGATATGAATGGCACCTATTTAATATAACAAAATTATAAATGCTTATATAATTATAACAAAATTGAAAATGCTTACTTAATCATAACTTTAAAGGTTGTTTTAACTGTAACAAAATGAGTAAAATTAGTGTAATTATTACAAAATAATTGAAGCTTATTTGATGGTGGCTTGCTGATATTGTTGGGACAGTTAGTCCAGGGGTGAAATCCAGCAGGTTCCGACAGGTTCTGGAGAACCGGTAGCGGAAATTTTGAGTAGTTCGGAGAA
>JANHGD010002804.1:3313-15367 GCA_027560375.1 Imantodes cenchoa
GCCTCGCGTGCCCTCCGATATGGCTCCACGTGCCACCTGTGGCACGCGTGCCATAGGTTCACCATCACAGATCTAGTTGGTCCCCCTGAAGCTCACAATAATAGTGAACTGAAGTGATCTACTTTAGGTAACGCTCTATTTAGGCATGTGGCAACGTGTCACAAGGCATTTGTTGAATTGGATTCTTATTTTGTTCTCCTCATGGCCTGCCTGAGCCTTCGACAAAAGGAACACAATTATATGGATGTCAGGAACCTGCATAGAGAAATGTGGATGCTGTTGATGTCCAGATAGAATCAAGAGGTTATTTATGCTTAGAGGTGTTGAATGGTATGCAAATAGTTAGCATTCAGCTGTGGAGTGGGAACAGCAAACTGCTCTGTAAATAGAGGAAATAACATGCTCTCAACTGTAGCCGTATTCCTTAATCTACAAAACTGATTGTTGAAATGAACCAATCTATTATTTAGCCCATTCAGGCCCCACTGAATTCTTAATGAGCAGTGAAGAACAACTTATGTGTTTTGAAGAAGTAGGAAAAAGTTGTCCGCTCAGAACTTTTGAAAGGCAGAAGTTATTCAGGGGATGTATTAAATGTTTGTTTACTTCTGCTAATTTTTTCACTCAGCGCATAAACTCTTTGGCCTTTTTGTTCTTTTCTTTCTTTTAGAAAAAGTTTTCTATTTTCATTTCCCATACAGACATTTTCACACATTTATTTTATTTATTTAAAAAGGACGTCGAGACTCTAGAAAGAGTGCAGAGAAGAGCAACAAAGATGATTAGATGACCTTTAAAGCCTTACATGGCATTGGGCCAAGTTATCTCACGGACCACATTCTAGCACATACCTCTCTCCGCCCGGTTCTGGGAGGGTGTTTTTGGCTTCCAGAGGGCCTCTGGGGGGATGGAGAGGGCATTTTTGCCCTCCCCAGGCTACAGGGAAGCCTCTGGAGCCTGGGGAGGGCCTGGGAGGTGAGGGGGGGCTGTTTCCTCAGGCATTGAATTATGGGTGTGGGCACTCGTGCATGTGCAATAGCGCGCGCATGTGCTTTCGGCACCTGAGGAAAAAAAGGTTCGCCATCACTGCCTTAGAGCTTGGGATGTAGACAGCATAATACAGAAAAAAGAAATCCGTGAAGTAAGACCATCTCCATGAAGTAAGACCATCAAGACAAAAGAGGAAATATCTAGACCATAATTCCTGTCTTTTTAAAGCAGATATGATTTATTGGGAAGCATGGCAACAGGATCTGAAATTTGTACACCATACTTCTCAAGTCCCTAAGCAACTATTTCGAGGGACACACCACTCTTGTTTGAAAATGACACCAATAGTCATTGATAAATCAATTTCTCCATGAATTTGTTTTAATAAGCGCTCTTTTTTTAAAAAAATCCCGTTCTAATTGGCAGCCATAACTGACTCTTTTGACAACAAATTATTTCTTTTAACTTTTTGCTGTGTTCAGAAGTCCTTTTCCTGATCTATCCTGAGCCATTTTGCTTCATTGGAATGACCTAGCTCCCTGTTTTATTAAAGCTGACTATACCTATAATGCTACAGATCTAAAATCTTCTACCTGAGCCATTTGCAATACAAAGAGGTATTTTCTACCATTTATCCCATATAGTCTTACAGCTACCACAAAGCTATCTGTAAAGACTGTATTGTGAAAAAAGAACTCTCATTATTCCATTTAGTTAATATATCTTTACAAATAATAGCAGTGAGGTTCAATATCAAACCCTAAGAAACTGATGCTCACAATTTTTCAGTACTGTAAGAGATATTTTTGCTCTAAGAAGGATTGATTGGTTGGAAGGATACTTCCTTTTTCTCCAAATCCCATACTTTAATTTCTAAGGATAATCCTGAAGCTAGCTATGCAATGTGCTTTTTTCTTGTTTCTGATTTTGCCGTGTGAGTCTCTGGTGCTACGGAGTAGAAAACTCCCTTTAGGCTGAGCAACCTTATTTTTCTCTTTTCAAAACACCGAAAGAATGTTATAATAGTATCATTTGAAATTAGGATCCATGCCCTTGAGTTCTGGGAAATCAGACGCTGAGTTAATTCATTTTACTCCACAGCTCACATCTCCCAGTTATCAGTGAACCTGTTTTACACCCGATTCTAAAGGAACTGAGCTGGTAAAGAATCTGTATCTGTGACAATACAAAGAGATATTTCCCCTGCTCATTTCATACATCAACTCAACAGCTGCTTCAGCAGCTCTACAGAAGTGAACGTTCCCTTTCTCTCTTCCCCAGCAGAAAACTACAGAATAAATGCATTGTTCCGCTGTTAGATGTGTTCTGATTATAAAAAGCTAGCCCAGTTGGGCATGCATTTACTACTTGTTATACCACACCAGCAACATTTCAATAGAGTTTGAGGCCCTGTTTTATAGTGGAAGAGTTTGACCCAGTGGCCATTATTAAATGGCAGGGGTGTCAAACTGGTGGCCCGCGGACCGGATGCGTCATGTGCCAGCCACGCCAACCCCAGCTCTGTGAATGGAAAAAAAGTTACAAAATTTCATGTGATGGCAACGTGATGCCGCGAGTTTAGCACCCCCACCTCCAAATATATGCCAAATGCCACTCACGCATCATCACAAAATCTCCAGAACTGTAAAGCCTACTAACTTGAAACTTGGCACATATGTTCTTCTTGGCTTCTAGGTGCTTGCTAAGAAAGGATTTTTCAAAATAACCATCAGATCATTAATTATTTCTTATATTATTATTAACCTGCTCTAATGCTAAGGAGTTAGACGTTCTACTCCCCCTCCCCACCTGAAAAGAACTCTGTTCCAACTGCCAGTGGGCATGACCAGCGGGCGACTCATCCGGCCTGCAGGCTGAGAGTTTAGACATTCTACTCCATGCTGAGTTTAGACATTCTACTCCCCCTCCCCACGTGAAAGGGGGGAGGGGGATAAGAGAGGAGAGGCTTCTGTGGAACAAGCCTGAGAGAGAGAGAAGGTGGTAGGAGATGATCAATGGGGCCAGACTGAGAGAGAGAAGGGGATAAGATAGGAGAGGCTTCTGTGGGGCAAGCCTGAGGGAGAGAAGGGGAGAGGAGAGGCTGATCGTAGCTACTCATTAATGTTCAAGCTTTAACTGTCAATTTATCAAGCCTGATCACATATTTTCCTAGCAAAGCATGGGTATCCAGCTAGTACTCTATATGCTAAGTAATAATTATAATGAATGCCCTATAGCAGGGCTATTGGTCAAGGTTGCTTAAAAAAAACATTACGGATAGTCCTCCGTTTTCATCTATTCATTCAGAAATTGTTCAAAGTTATGCCAGCTCTAAAAAAAAACAATGAAATTCTGACTGGTCCCCAAAGTTCTAACTGTCCCAGCATCTTTACAGTCATGTGACTGTGATCCAAGCATTTGGATTCCGGGCAGGTGTTTATGACATAACAGCAAGCCATGTCACATGATTGGCATTGGCAACCTTCCTAGACAACTTCCTAGAAGTGAAGTCAATGGGAAGCTGGCAAGGAAGGTTGCAAATTGCCCGTGTAAGTCGCTTCCATCACTTTTTCTCGTAAGGAGTCTGATGTGAAGTTTCTAGCAGCCCCTTCTAGCTGCACTCCATAGCGTGTCCCCACCCACAGGTCACCCTTGCCTCCTGTACTGCCCCTCCCAGTTTCTGCAGTCTCCATCAGCCCTCTTGCATTTCCTAGTCATTGTCTGTGGCACACCCAGCTCCCACGCACCTATGCAAAACCCACCTGGTTTCTTACCTAGAACTTCTGTCTCTTCCCAACCCATGTGCTGTAGAGTTACAGCTGGGATTGCCATTGCTAAGTGATGCAGTCATCCGATAGCATGTTTTACAACTGCATCACTTAGCGACACCAATCTCGGTCTCTATTCCTGTCATCCTGACGTGGACTACCTATAGACACCATGTTACCCATAGACTCAATTGATGAGGTATTCCTGCCCCTGCAAAGTAGCCAGTCAAGGTACCTTAGAAGAAAGAAATGTGCTGCAGGTAAAATGAACATCACTTTAGGTAACAGAAGTAGGAAAATAACAGTTTGAATAGCACTTCAGTAATGGGAAAATGCTCTCATGGTGGTTGAAGGGAATTTAGAGGTGATGCTGTTCATTCCTGCAATACCAAAAATAGGCATTGGTCTGTAACTAGTTTTGGGACAACCTGATAATGTGGATGCATAAATAAGCCGTAGTGGTCTATCCATTAGGGTTCATAAAAAATGAAACAATGGCATGTGGTACAAGTTCACACAAACAGTCAAGTTTAGAAAGAAATGGATGGATTGGACATGATGTGGTTATTCAGGTAAAAATATGATTTCTCGTTTATGTAATGGGGTTATTTGCACATCTGCCTTATTAACTATTTCATATTAGTTGAAGAGCAATTATTACTGTAGTTCTAATGACAAGCGGCAAGAGTATTGTAATGTACTGGCAGCTGTAACTCAGGTGCACAACTTGCATCATCAAGTTTCCTTTCTAAATATTGGTTATCTGCACTGCCAGACTTGAACCCTTAATCTGTAATTTAAAAAATGCAGAGACATTAAAAAAATGAAATCTTTAATCAGCAAATTGAAAACTGATTCACCAGTCAAACATGATCTTAAGCTATTATATTTAGTATATGTTTGTTAAGTTATTACGTTTAGTATATGTTTGTGAGTCTAAAGCATAGTTTCTTGTAGCAAATTGTTTTCTAATGTCATCACTGTTTGACACATTAGCCTAGGATGGTATAAAAAAAAAAATTAGAGAAGCTATTGTCTTAGCTTCTCTAATTAATCCTGAGTCAAATGCACAAAGTATAGTCTGTTCTCCAGAGACAGTTGCAAGCCATTGTAAGCCTCAATTAGAATCAATTATGAGTTGTTGTTTTTCCAATAGCAGCTGTTTTATCTGAATTATGTCTCAACTTGCTTGTGTTCAGATATCAGATCAAAGATTCCATAATCTCCATATGATGAAATGATGGAAACCAAAAGTAGAATTGTAGGGCATTCTCTCTGATCCACCAAGATCAGTAACATTATATAGTATCTTCTAAGCTCAACCTGGTTAGAGGGTCCAAAGGACATCATGGCTAAGAATATCAAAAACTAGTTTATTCTCCCATCCTAAGGCATCATCAAACTGACTAAGAATGTTTTCATTCTACTGCTGGACCTGATGTATAATGGGAAAGCATCTAAAGAAACAATGGAATTGGGACACCACTACAAGTTCTAATAACTTCTGACCAAAGATTTTGTAGTGCTTTACAGCCGCAGTCTATTTATTCTATATATATTCACAAAGGTACGCATTTCATTATATATTATATTCTATAATATTATATACCAATAGAAGAGCCTTCTCTTCGGCATTTGTAGAAATCACAAGATTTATGTGGTCCAATTTTACTACCAAAATAGTAGGCCTTCAACTAGCTACATTCATGCCATTGTAATGCAATACTGATTATAAATATTATTTTAAGACATTGCCTAAATAATAATTACTAAGCCATTATTCATTATACCCATATTAATTTATGCTTTAAAAAAACTACAAACTTATGGAATTCATGGTACTGGTTCTTCTGGTTCATACAAACGAGTAACTTCTTGCGTGTTCATTTCTCTTATCCCAAAGAAGGAAGGAAAGAAAAAGAAGAACTACTTGTAGTTTTGCATAATATGAAGTAACTATGTTATTCAATAGGAAAAGTGTGCATAGTTGGCTTTTTACATGCTTGTGAATACATTCAAAGCTTATATTTTGAAAATGTCCGCAGTTATAAATGTTACAGGATATTGAAAAAAAATTAATAAATAGATTTAGCCATGGATTTTTGTGCAAGAATGTTAAATCATTTGCTTCTTATCCACAGATTGTAATATTGATAAAAGCCCTGCAAAATAATGTGATGAAAGAGATTCCCTGAAAGTATGGAAAACGCTTCTGAGAATAAGCAAATAAATGTATACGTCTACTCTACTCATGAAACTTTCTCAGGTTTAACTTTCTTGGCTGCACTAAAGGAAATCCCTAAAATTTATTTAGTTCAGATGTGATCAGGGGCGAAATTCAGCAGGTTTGAACAGATTTTATAGAACTGGTGGTGGTGATTATGCGCAGTTCGGAGAACCAGTAAATCGCACCACTGACTGGCCCTGTCCCGTTCCACTCCTCCCACTCACACCTTCTCTCCTTCTTGGGCTCATACACACAGAGCAAACATGAGAAGGAGGCGAGAAGCAGCCAGGTTGAACGCTAGAAGACTTGGCCGAACTTTTCTGTCGGTTCTGTGGGCATGGCTTTGTGGGCGTGGCTTGGCTTGGCTTGGTCACACCTACCAAGCCACACCCACAGAACTGGTAGGGGGAAAATTTGAATGTCACCCCTGGATGCCATATAAATTTATAAAGTTGATAGCTTCCACTATTATGATTTATCTCACAGTCAGCCAGATGTTCAGACTAGATTTGGCATTTTTGTCCACCTATTGAATCCTTCCCAAGGACCACGGATAGGCTGATGTTGTTTCATATTAGAAATGGGATAAATATATTTGATTGACTATAACTAACCAGATTCCTAAACATTGATTACGATACATTTCATATAGATGGATAATCAAATGTGGATAACTTATTTTTAATTCCTGTTGGACTGATCTGCGGTGCAGAGAAATTGTGGCTCTAAAGAGTGGTTGTTATTAATAACAATTGCAGGATTCAATCTGGGTCAGTAACTGGGACCAGAGGTTTAGTCTTGATCCAGATTATATCCTGCAACATTATCCTGGGACATGTATATTCACCTTCATTCATTAATAATTATTGTTTGTGTCTCTTCCACTAGATATTCTTACATGTATTCAGAACCATAGAAAATATGCTATTTTGTGAAATGGAAAATAATTTTATAATACATGTCTGTGAGATTTTACCATCTGATTTTTTCAATGCTTCCTCATGTGCCATCTTTAGGCTAATGATGTATATCAGTTTTAAACCAAATGGATTTGTTCATCCCCAATATTACTGCTCCTCTGCTGTGAGATACTGCAGACATTCCTTTAATAAATGCATGAAAATTTGTACTATTGCAGAACAGGATAGTAATTTCCCAACTGGAAGAGCGGTTTCAAAAGCAAGCAGGTGCATCCTTGAAGGAAGTCAAAAAGTCCGGATGGTGATTGTGACTGTGTTCAGTGTTCTATACCTTTTGCAATGGCATGGCCCAATCGCCTTCCTTTTGTATAGGACCTCAGTGCTGGCACACCTACAAAAGTGAAGGGATCTTGGTCACACGTTGCAAACACCATTTACATCATTATGATTCACCTTCATGTTACTGAAAGCAAAGGTTACTTAATTTTTTTTATTTTACAAAATAAGGGAATGTAGGACTTGATGCAAAAAGCAAGTGAATCTATAGAGACTGCAATTAGGTAGCCCAGAGAGAATCAGTGGAAATTGATTATCTGATGACTACAAATCCAAATATATTTTTAAGTTACATCGAGTGTAGCTTCCAAATCAATTTATTTTGCTTTTTTCAGACTTAGCTTCTAAGTATTTGTATTTGTATTTGTATTTGACAAGAATGAGAACTAGTTTAGTGTTATGGTTAAGGTGCTGGCCTAGAAACCAGAATACTGTAAGTTCTACTCCCACATTCATGAAAAACTGGCTGACTAGCCTGTCATTCTGTTTCAACCAGTGGTGGGTGCTACCAGACCAGTCCGGTTCTACGAACTGGTAGCAGCGGTGGCGGGAGGCTCCGCCCACCCACCCCAGACGCTTTTGCGTGTGCTGGGATTTAGAACCCATCACTGGTCTCAACCCAACATAGCCTGTCATTCTCTGTCAACCCAACTCACTTCACCTCACAGAATGGTTGTTGTGAGGAAAATAGGAGGAGGAAGGAGTGTTGATATGCATGCCACTTTTAATTGTATAAGAAGAAAAAAAGGTAGGTGTCAGGGTTCCAAGTAACACCCTCAACGCAATAAGACTCCGAGGCTTGAGTTTCCTCAAAGTTCCATTTTATTAGAGATGTCATATTGGTACATCTGGGAAAACCAGAATCTGAAAGTTTCCAGATTTTCCCCACTCAAAAGAAAGTTCAGGTCCCTGCCCAGCACCCACATGTCCATCACATGATCCAATCAGGCACCATCCAAAACTGGAGATGCCTCCCAGTCTCCTCATGGCAGCTGCAGGGCAGAGTGGCCTTGACTTTCTGAAAGAATGTTATTTTGACTATATATCACCCACGCTCCATACAATTCACCCCTCCCATTTTCTCACAGTAGAAAATATGGCAGGCCTGAAGGCTCAAAGGTAAAAAGATGGCTTCCAGGTCTGACAGGGGGATAAAAATATTTTTTAAAAATAGAACAGTTTTAGAAAAGGGCAGAAAAGAGACTAGAAACTGAGATTTGGGGTATTTCAATTTGAAAAGAGAAGACTAAGAGGAGTGTGATAGCACTATTCAGTGACATCATTTGGAAGGAGAATTGGTTGTCACCAGCTTAGAAGTATAATGAAATAGGGACTCACTTCTACAAAATATAATAGGTTAAAATATGATTGCTATAGTACAAAATAGCTATATAAATATTCTAGAAACGTATGTGTACTTCAACAATAACTGCATTAGATACAATACATATATTTGAAACTATCTACAGCTAAAATGATATATTATACATTTTTTCTTTTGTATTTCTTACTTTAAAAACATTTTCTATGTGTTATTTTTCTTTGACAATGCATGCATTTTTAAATCTTTAATACATTTTATCTTTTCCCCATTACTTGTCTTTTTTAAAAAAATGCAATAAAAGAAACAAATTAAATTTTAAAATGTTACAGTAAGGCAAATCGTAGTAAGATAAATTTTCTAACAAGAGGAACGGTTTAATGGTAGAATTAATCCTCACACTGATGGTGGGATCCCCTCAAGTCCATCAATATGGACTCCTACAAAGGAAATCATAGAGGGATGACATTCCAGCCAAGGTGATTTCATAATGGGCAGGAACAGTTCCAGATATGAGAGGCGCACTAACGGACCCCCATTGGTCAGTTACATTTGTTTCTATCAGATGTAAAGGATTAATGTAGACCACCTACTAAATGAGGATGTTGGCAGCAATGTAGTACTAGTATCCATATTCTCGTATCCATATGAGCACCAGGCACTTGTAAGGTTATTCTGAAATGCAATTATGTTTCCTCATCTGCTTCAGAATATCATAAGGGTTCTATGGAAGATACGAGCAGTATTAGCAGCTTTCTACATATGAATGAATGAATGAATGAATGAATGAATGAATATATGATCTAATCTCAACTTCTGGAATTCTTCTTCAGATGATAAATTAGAGTATAAATTCTTATTTCAGTGAGAATTAAAGGAGTCACATTTCTAGATACTCAAACATATTAGAAAGTTAGACGATGAAATTGACAAAAAGACAGTTAATCTTAGCCAGTATCTAGGTTCTTGTGGGAAATGTGAGGAGTAGGATCAGAAACCTGCAGTGATCACAGCATCGACAAAATTAACATACACAGAGAAATGGAAAGTTGGCAAGGAGCTGTAGCTCTCATGCTTGGTTTGAAATGACACAACTCTTCAAGTTAAAGAGGAATAAGAGCGTCTGAGCAAAATGTTACTAAACTTTCCAAAAAGCTGTGTCATCAACTTTGTTGCCAAAGTGTAACTAGAGTTTACACTGTCAGAAGATTGCTATTAGCTCTTCAGTTTAAGCTTTCTTAAATATTGTAAATCGGGGTGTCAAACTCAAGGCCCGTGGGCCGAATATGGCCTGTGGGGTGCTTAGATCTGGCCTGCAGGGCCACCATGGATACAGTGAAGGATTGGCCAACGGTGCCTCTATCAGCAAAAATGAGCTCCCGAGCTCCGTTTTCAGCTGTGATGACCTCCTGCAATCCTCTGCTAGTGAAAATGGAGCTTGGGACGCTCTATTTTCACTGGCAGAGGGTTGCAAGGGGCCATCACAGCCAAAAATGGAGCTTGGGAGCCCATTTTCACTGGCAGAGCGCTTGGGCCACCACAGGCGCCAACATGAATGACGATAAGCTGGCCATGCCCATCCCGGCCCCCCAAGATCAAACACAATCCTGATGCGGCCCTCAATGAAATTGAGTTTGACACACCTGTTGTAGATGAATACAATGTGTGATGACCATATCTTACCAAGATGCAGAGGGAAATAAAAATATATACATCAGAATTTAATATAATTTAATTCTTCCAGTCCAGTTGCTTGTATTAAAGAACAACTGGTGCTTTTGTTTATAGGCTTTATAGAAATATGTGCAGAAATGTGTAGAAATATATTGTAGAGAGGGATACCCTTTGCACATGTACATATAATTCACTCAAATCTCTTCTTCTTTTGTTTCTTTTCACAATGGTCTTAGTTAGGGTTGCTTTGAAAAATGATGTCTTTAGTTCACTAGTTCATCACAAATGCAATCTGACAGAAAAAGTATTGTTTTGTCTCCTACCAAAGTAGGACCAATAGGACATTATTGAGATCCACTGGAGTTACCTTTTTTGTGAGCATAGGCCAAATATTACTGATTTATAGATATCAGAATTTCCAATGATATCAGATTACTGCACATTATTAATTACATGTTTATCATTGAGTCACTAGGGCAGGGCAGCAAAGAAATAATTGTGGGTTTAATTTTTTCATCTCACAGTGTCTCAATAAAATATGTATCTACTGATCTTTAATCTATTTATATATTCCTCTTTTATGAATCATCTCATACCCATATTCAACTATAGGTAATCACTGTAAAACCTTGGGGTTTGGGGGAATCCACCGAAGTAATTCCTTTTTTGTACTTTGCATTGTTCTGTATGCTGACATATCGTATATTACTGGAAAATTTATGCTCTACTGGTTGATGAAACTAATCCCAAAATTATAGGAATAAGCAGAGCATAAAAGTTAGGAGCACAGGACCTGACATGAATTTCTGTAGCTTTATAGAGCTTCCTCAAAACAGAGAGTTTAAATTTCACTAGCACTGATTGTGTTTCTTGCCTTTATATGTTCAAAACCACCTGATGCTATTCAAAGATGCTGAATACATCCCAGATGTTATTTTAAAAATGAAGAGGACACAGAAAGAAATGCTGTATATTTTTCAGCTCATAGTTCTTACAGTGTGTTGAAACACCCAGAATTCAAAGCCAGCATAACCAAGAGTCTTCTTTTGGAATTCTGCGGCTGCAATATGGTCCTTCATGTGTCTCTTGCGTAAGAAGTTTATAAAACTGGCCACTGTTATACAACATTGAAATATGGCAATATTATTTTTCTGGAACAACTAGATGCTACAAAATAATGGAAGGGTCTCTTCTTTTCACAAGACTATAAATAACTATCAGACTCCTTTATATGTTCCACCCTGTCTAGGGGCTAATCTGATGTCGTGGTAAACGTTAGGCAAGAAGGCTTATGAGTAGCATGAACATGGAACATAGAATAACAGAGTTGGAAGGGACCTTGAAGGTCTTCTAGTCCAATCCCCTGCTCAAGCAGGAGACCCTATATCATTTCAGGTAAATGGTTGTCCAGTCTGTTTTTGAAAACCTTCAATGATTGAGCACTCATTTCTGAAAGCAAGCTATTGAGTTGGTTAATTGTTCTCACTGTAAGGAAGTTTCTCCTTAGTTCTAGTTTGTTTCTCTCCTTGGTTAGTTTCCAACCAATGTTTCTTGTCTTGTCTTTTGGTGCTTTGGAAAATAGTTTGACCCAGGCAGAGGTGGTTTGCTGCCCCCACAGTGCACACTGCGTGGGGGTGAAACAGCAAATATTGCTTCACGGCTCCGGAGCCACCGGCTCCGGACCGTGAAGGCCGGCGCCATTTTTTTGTTAATTTTTTGGCTTCTGCGCATGCGCAGAAGCCGAACTCTCATGTGAGCACGCTTGCCCAAACGAGATTTCGGCTCCTTTTTGCTTCCGCGCATGCGTGCTCACGTGAG
>JANHGD010002804.1:301241-311508 GCA_027560375.1 Imantodes cenchoa
TCTTTTGCTATTCCATATTTCTTTTTGTCTTCTTTTAATCTCGAATTTATTTGGTAATATGGCCACCAGTCCATTTTTATACCTTGTTGGTTCAATATTTTGATATCTTTTAAGTTCCCATGTATATCTAAAATCTCTGAATACCTTACCATTTTCTGTTTATCTATTGTGTTGGGGTGAATGATTGCTTCCATGCTGGAGAACCAGCATGGGATTTCCCTGTAATGTTGATATTTAATTTTGGTCCATATTTGGTACAGTGACTCTCTAATTTTATGGTTTCTAAAATAAGTGTGTGTTTTGTGTTTTTCGTCCCATAAGAAACTATGCCATCCCACCTGTAGATCATGTCCCTCGATCGTTAATACTCTTTTATTGTTGATTTGGATCCAGTCTGTTAGCCATTGTAATGCTGCTGCCTGATAATACAGTTCCCAGTCAGGTAGTCCAAAGCCTCCTTGTTTTTTGTTATCTTGCAAATATTTTAGTCTAATTCTTGGTTTTTTCCCTGTCCAAATAAATTTTGATATCATTCTATTTAAATTATCAAAATATTTTTTATCTAATTTAATCGGAATAGTTTGGAATAAGTATAATACTTTCGGTAATATAGACATTTTTATGGTTGCGATTCTCCCTAGCAATGAGATTGGTAATTTATGCCATCTTTCTAAATCCTTTTCTATTTGTTTGTTTAGCTCCATGTAATTATCTTTCTTAATTGTTGCACATTTCGCTGTTAGATTTATTCCTAGATATTTAACTTTTTTGGTGACCTGAATTTCCAACTTTCCTTCTAACTCTCTAATTTGTTCCTTGGTTAAGTTTTTAGTTAATATTTTAGTTTTGTTTTTGTTAATTTTTAATCCTGCTACTTTTCCAAATTTGGTTATTTCCTCTAATAAATCTAGTCCTTTTTCTGTTGGGTTTTCAATGATAAAAACCAAATCATCTGCGAAAGCCTGAAGTTTGTATTCTTGTTCTTTGATTTTAAGTCCTTCTATTTTTGAGTTTTGTCTAATTTGGTTTAATAACGTTTCTATTGTGAAGATAAATAACAAGGGGGACAATGGGCATCCCTGTCTGACTCCTTTTTGAATATCGAATTGGTCTGTTATATCCTCATTGATAATTATTTTCGCTGTTTGTGATAAATTGTTTTAATCATTTGAATAAATTTTGGTCCAAATTTCATCGTTTCTAATTTTTTAATAAGAAAGTTCCAGTTTAAATTATCAAAAGCCTTTTGGGCGTCGAGGAACATGAGCGCTACAGGTTTTCCTGGTTTTGTTTCATAATATTCTAAAGTGTTTAGAATCATTCTTGTATTGTTTCTTATATTTCTATATGGGAGGAAACCATTTTGGTCTGAGTGGATAATTTTATTAATGAAATTTTTAAATCTATCAGCCATTATTGTTGCAAAGATCTTATAATCCACATTCAGCAGCGAGATTGGCCTATATGTTTGTATTTTCTGTTTGGTTGTTTTGTCTTTTGGTAGTAAAATTATTGTTGACTCGATCCATGATTTAGGTATCTTTCCTTCTGTTAGAACTTCATTGTATGTTGTAAGTAGTAATTTCTTTAATGGGTTTTGTAACTCTTTATAACATTCAGCCGTGATCCCATCTGGTCCTGGGGTTTTGTTATTAGCTTGTTTTTGGATTGCTTTTTCTAATTCTATAACTGTTATTTTTTCGTCTAGAATATTCCTTTCTAATTCTGTAATTGGTGTGGTATCTGTTTTTTGTAGGTATGTTTGAATGTCATTGTCTTCTATTTCATCTTTTTGGTATAGCTCACTAAAATATTTAATTATTATATCTTTTTTTCCTTCTATTGTTGTTTTTATATTACCTTCTTCATCTTGTAATTGTTGTATGAATCTTTCTTCTCTTTCTTTTCTTAATTTATATGCTAACCATCTTCCGGGTTTGTTTGCGTATTCAAAATAGTTTTGTTTTGACTTTTTAATTTTCTGAGCTAATTCTTCCTGAGTTAATAAATTAATTTTGTGTTTGATCAGTTCTTTTTCTTTCCTTATTTTATCGTTTAAAGGTTCAAGTTGTTGTTTATATTCTAGATCTCCTATGCTTTTTTGCAATTCATTAATCTGTCTATTTTTGTTTTTATTCCTCCTAATTGTATATGCTGTAGTTAGACCTCTGATATATGCTTTTGTAGTGTCCCATAAGTTTTGTGTTGTGGTCTCTAAATTCCAATTTTCTTTCATAAAAAAATCTAATTCTTTTTCCATATATTTAATATAGTCCTTTTCTTTTAGTATTGCCTGATTCATAGTCCATCTTTTGATTCCTTTTTTCTTTCCTTTTATCGTACATGTTACCGGGTTATGATCTGCCCATATGTTTGATTTTATTTCAATGTCTTGTATATTGTTTAATGTTACTACATCTGTCCAGATCATATCCAATCTTGACCAAGAATTTTGTGGAGTAGAATAATAAGTATATTGTTTTTTATTTGGGTAATTTTCTCTCCACACATCTTTAAGGTTAAACTCTCTGGTTAGTTCAAAAAAAATTTGCGGTAACATTTTCCTTTCTTTTTGTTTTTTGACAGTTGTTTTGTAGTCTAATCTTATATCTGATACTGCATTAAAATCACCCATTATACAAATATTATCTTTTTCTAATTTTATTATTTGTTCATGTAGTTCCTTAAAATATTCTTTCTGTTTAGTGTTGGGTGCATATATATTTACCAGTAATAATTTCTTTTGATTTATTTGGACTTCTACTATAAGCGTTCTACCTTCATTGTCCTGGTATACTTGTTTCGGCTGTAGATGGTCTTTAATATATGTTACTACTCCCCGTTTTTTTTAATTATCTAGTGATGTGAAAAGTTTCCCTAGCTTGGATACTTCTAATAATTTTTTATGTTCTTTTTTAATATGTACCTCTTGTATACATATGATATCTAGGTTTTGTTTCTGGAATTTGTGAAATGTTTGTTTTCTTTTCTTTGGGGAATTTATCCCGTTGATGTTCACTGATAGGACTTTGATGGGATTTTCCATTTATCTATTTGTATCTTGTTATTTGGCTTTCGCCCTTGTTTTTCCACTTCGGGTTTCAATTTGGGTTTTGGTTTGTTCGTTTTCTTTGTCCGTTTTTCCTCTTTCTTCTACGGTTGGTTCTTCCTGACTTTGCGATTCAATACTGCTTTCTCCCTGTTGTTCTAGATATTCCTCAATAAATTGGTCAGCTTTTTCAAAAGTGTCTATTTTTATTTTTTTATCTTTCCATGTGATGAGGAGTCCTTCCGGTACTAACCATCTGAATGGAATTTCCCGTCTTATTAATTTTGCGGTGAGATATTGAAAATCTCTCCGTTTTTCCCTGATCCTTTTCGGTATTTGTTTGAGGACTATGATTTCTTTTCCTTTATATCTTATTATTCCCGTTCTTGTTGCTTTATAGACTTCATCTCTTATATGTCTTTTTGTAAATTTAACGTGTATTTCTCTCGATAGTTTGTGTTTTCTGATGTAGTTTGTTTGTACCCTGTATGCTTCATCGATATTTATTTTCACTTCTTCTTTATTTAGTTCTAGGACCTCTGCCACTATTTCTGTCATCAATTCTATTGTGTTTTCCTCTTTTTCTTCCAGAATGTTCTGGAATCTCAGGTAATACGAAGCTTTTTCGAGCTCCAGCTGTGATATTGCTCCCTCTAATTCTTTGTTAATTGTTTTTAATTTTTCTTCTGTTATATCTTGTCTTTTTTCCACCGTCACCGTTTTTTCTTCTATTATTTTTAATTTTTGTTCATGGTTGGATACTATTTCTTGTATATTTTCTATTTTATTATCGAGTTTTTTGATGTCACCTCTCACATCTTCGAAATTCTCTTTCATTTCTTCATGGTTCTTTACTATTGTTTCTTGAGTTTTTGTCATCGTTTCCTGGTTTCTAATCATAAATTCTGTTATTTGTCTAGAGAAGCCTGCATGGATTGAAGAGAGGGTGTTTGTCCTTGTTTTTCAATAGTTGACATTTCTGTTAACAATCTTTGGCCGGCTGGTGGTGGTGTTCCTGAGGTTATTTTTTTTAGTGTCTTTGTTACTGTCGATGTTGACATTTGTGCTTTGGTGAAAAAATTATTCCAAATTTTCCTAAACTTCTTTTTCTGTTTTTTCTTTTAGGCTGTTGCCTCTGTAACATACAATTTTAATCTCCAAAAATAATATTAATAATCTTAATAGGTCCCCCTTTTTTTAAATATATCAATCACCAATAGAATTATACAGTGGTACTATAAGTATTTTAAATATCACTAATCTTCAGGGAAAAAAAGAAAAAGAAAAAAAATGAAAAGAAATTCTATTTCTTTACTTCAGCAATATTATATACTTTCAATCTATTATTTGTAATATCTCAATCCAATATTAATTCCTTACTTATGTTGTTGGATAAATTAAATCAAGTACTCTCTCAATTTATTTGCTAATCATTCAATAATATCTATTTTTCTAAGTATATAATTATATAAATTAATTCAAACAATCTATCAATTCAACTTTTTGTTAATCACTTAATAAAGTCTATCTTTCTATTAGGGAGGGAAAAGAGGAATATCTATCTATTACACTCTGTTTAGTCTTATCTATTATATTTCTAAATCGTATAAGTATTTAATCTATGTTAAAATTAATCAATATCAATATTAAGTAAAGTCCTCAATCAGTGTTATTCAGCTTTAGTATATAACAGATAATCAAACTTCTGTGATTCCTTCCTTGTATTTAATCCCGTAGCAATGTTTCTCTTTCTTTTGTTAACAGAGTCCGTCTATACTTTTCTGGATTTATATTCCTCGTTCACTGTTGCCTTGCACTGTCTATTTCGTCACTTCCTTTCTCTCCCGTTGTCTTCCAATGGGTTTAGTTAATATTTGAGTCCAATATGTCGGTGATCTTTCGTGCCCCGTTCTAGTTGTTGTCTCTAAATAGCCCCAGGATGTATGTTAGGTTCGGTCTCTCAGTTATATTTATTCCGCCAATAAAAAGGAAAGAAGGAAGAAGAAAAGGAAAAAAGTTCTCTTTTTATAGTTCTCTAGTTCTTTCCGTGAATCAGTGTCCCAGTCTCAAAGTCTCAAAGTATCAGGAATCGCTCCGCCTCTCTTTCACTTTTTTACTATGTATTTTGCAAAGTCAATCCGAAACCTCGTCGTCTCGCTGGCGATCCCTGCCGATCTTAGCGTATTTAAGTATACAGTCCCCTCTGCCTCTGATCGACTCCCAGATCGCCCTGTAGTTAAGTTATTATTTAATTGAATCCCAGTCGTCCTTCTATCTTATTTTCTCTCGCGCCCTCTCGTATATGCTCCTTACTGCTTTCTTGCCGCTTTTATCTCTCCGGAGACTCAATCAAATTAGAATCTCTCTAGTCCGTCTCCTTTCCAAGAGATTTACTTCAGCAACAAAGTTCGTTAGATATTCACCTTTCCGATCTCTTTTCTTCCTCTACAAAGTGTTCAGGCCGCCATGCCGCTGGATCACCAGTTCTTCAGGATGATTTCTTCCGCGTCCACTGGCAGGGGTTTCCCACCCTGCTGCAGGGGAGAGTCGCACCCCCTCCTTCTACAGCAGATCTTCCCCTTCTTCCCCACGATCTCCTCCAAAGAATCGCATGCCTTTTTCGGCTAGTAAGGGCACGGAAAGTCAGTCCCAAGATCGCAGCTAGCGTTCCTAGCACCGCACCACCATGGCGCCGCTCCGGAAGTCATGTCACGAAAAATCTTATCTCTGTTATGGAAACAATTATGAGGGATGTATCTTGGCTTTCCCATGGCAGTAAAAATAGAACTTGAAGAGAGTCCGAAATAAAACTTCTAATAACTAATATTTATTTACCATATAATAACAAACAGAATAAAAGCATCCTACCGATTCATAGAAGATCAAAAGAGAGAATAAAAGTGGGTGGAGCATGAATACACATGCGTAGAAGAGAAGTAGGATCACGGGATATTGTTTACATAATAAAACACCTGCATGATAAGTCAGGAATACAATGATGTAATGAAGCAAGCAATACAATGCATACATGAAATGAATGAACCACGGCAACGCCATGCCATGTCAGAATAATACATCAGTCCAGGTCAGCTGGCAAACACAAAAATAAATGCAGTGACAGTTACAAAGGAAATAAATCATTAAAACAATTAAAAGGGAAAAGAACATGTAATGCCTGGACAAAAATCACTCATTACATTACAAAAAATCATCAGCCATTCAACAACAATCTAACCCCAGGTTTAGGAGCAACACCAACTTTTCAAAGACTTTTAGAACGCTTGCAAAATGTGAGTGTGCATAGCTCCAGGGGAATCCTGTTCCAGAATTGCTGTTCCATGGGAGGCCACATAGGAATATTGTACAGATAGTCCTTGCTTAATGATACTAATTGTGACCAGTACCTCTGACATTAAGCAATATGGTTATGTCCAAAAAACACACGACTACTGGTTAGCAATGGCAGGGAATGTCACAAATCACAATCACATGACCATGGGGATGTTATATAACAGCCATAAGTACAAGGACCGGTCATAACTGGTTCAGTGCCATCATAAGTTTGAATGATCACTGAATGGTCATTAAACAAAGACCATCTGTAGTCCAAGGCTTCTCCCATCCCTATTCCAGGCTGCAACCAAAGCAACACCATTCTTCACCAGATCCTCAGGGACAATCCGAAGCTCCATCAAGAATCCAAATTTGTCTTTCAGTTATCTGGGATGGACCAATCTAGCATGCCTTGCCTTCTCTGGAGGGTTGTTGACATCAAGTTGGAAGAGTTCTGCCAACAGGAATGGACTAATGGTAATATTCTTCAACGACACACCACATCATAACTGCTGTATGAAAAAAAAAATTGATTTAGAATGCAACTCCTAGTATATGTCAAGCCTTTGATTATTTGGAACAGATCCATGATTGCCAGGATAGCCATGAGCCCTAAGCTGCTATGGACTCAACATCCCTTGAAGGCATATTAAAATCCCTGAGAGTTATTATCCTCTTGGAGTCCACTACCAATCCAGTAATGGAATCCAGCAGTTCCATCAGGAAAGATGCTATGCAGCAGGGAGGGTAGTACGACAGTAGCAGTCCCAACTGTTGTATAAAACCTGAGTTCACCTAGAGAAGGTTTCATCTCCAGTTAGGCCAGGGATAAGGAACTATTGCCCTTTTATGACTTGTGGATTTCAGCACGTAGAGCCAACCTTAGCTGGCCCAGGAATTCTGGGAGTTGAAGTCCACAAGTCCTAAAGTGGCTTTAGTTCCCCACCTCTGAGTTAGACCCTTCACCCCTATCTAGTACTACCGTCAATTAGTTTTTCACTGCAGTTACTTTTTTTCCTTGTATATTTTTTTTTCTTGAAAATGATGGAACAGGCTGCAGGAAAGTTAGGACAGCTGCAAGTGGATGATACATTGGTCCATCTCAGTTACTCATTTCTGTATTTGTAGTTTCTGTTTGTTTTATTTCCAGAGAGGTTTCAAAATTGGGATCAAAATGGCACACATTTTTGTGCAAATTAATACATTGCACAACATTTCAAACATTGAAGTTTGAAAGTAACATATTAATTTTACAACTTTACCTAACATAGATGGGATTATATTAGAAGGCCAGCTGAGTAATATAACAATTCTTGTTGCCAAGGAGCAGGAAGTATGTAATTAAGGGAGGGTTTGAATATTGCAATTAAGATAAAATTAGGTCATATATTTTGAAAATGATAGAAGCATGTTTCTCACCATAACACAAACCTAGAGTTGAGAAGAATATGTGTAAGCAGGAGTTTCTGGTTGAACATCAGTGGTAGGAGAAAGCTAGAAGAGCAGGCAACAGAAGTACCATTTCAAAGAAAAGGTGACTCAGGAACCACAGTGGGTGGAGGGACGGGTAGGGGGGGGAAATATCAATTTCTGCAATAGCTGCCTTTTCACAGCAAGTTGGATTTTCTTCTCCCTCCCCTTCTCCCTCCTGTAATCTCTGAATAATTCATAAAGATCAGACGCAGAAGCACCACATTCTAGTGCTGATAGATACAGCAAGCATTTTGAAAAGCTCAGGAGAACGTGTCACATCTTCGGATGCACTAAGACACTTCCTAGGATTTCTGGTATTCCTTTTCCTTCTTTGAGGAATGCTCCTCATTTTCCTGTCTTAGGATAGTCATTGCTACCTTAGAAGGTCCTGGACATCTAGCAGGGGATCTGTATGGTTGAATTATTTTTTTGCTCTGGATTTATTTTTTTAATGTTTTGCTTATTCACGACTGCCACACTTCACACGCACCTTTCGGGATCTCATCGCTAGTTCAAACAACACTGCATCCTCCTCATCTATGCTTTTTTTTTGCTTATAGCTGGCACTGAATCTGGAATGATCGGGGAGTTCTATGGATTTCTGTGGGATCCAGTTTGCCTGAATCTCTTAGATATTATCTGCATTCTTGGGGATGCCTTCGATTTTTCCAACAATTTATCTTTGGCTGTCTGTCGTGTGTAGTCCTGTAGACGTGTCTTAATTTCTAAAAGGCTTTTATCACTTCTAGAATCAAGCAGGGAATATGTTTGTTTGGAGATTCGAGAAAGTTTAACAAGATGGTCAACACTTCTTCCTTCTCTACTTTCTGGAGCTCCAGATCTCTCCAACTGTTCCTTTGTCGTGAAGACTCCTTAGGAACTAGGCTGCCTTTGTCTCTACTCTATTTGTTGTTGGCTGTCTCTGGAACTTTATCCAACTTCATGGTTATTTATATGGTCTTCACTTCCAGAAAGCTGCGTATCACCAGTAATGCTTTCATTGTGAATGGTTGTATCGCTGACCTGAGTGTGTGTGGTTTTTGGATGCCACAAGAAGCAGTGCAGGGATTGCTGCCTTCCGGTTCCCCTACAACTCATTCAGAAAGTTACCGCTTATTCCAGATTAGTCTTGTTGCTCTTGGGCTGTTTGTTTCATTACTTTCCCACTTCTTGGTGGCCCTCAACCGGTACATGCTCATCACCAAACCACACATCGTATACCAGGCTGTTTATCAGAGGAAGCATACTACTTGGATGATATGTTTGACCTGGATATTTGCTCTTCTCCTTGCCTCGGTCCCACCAGGATTGGAAACCTGGCAACCGATCCAGCAAGAGTCTAAAAATGCCACCAGTAACAACAGCTCTAACTATGCAAGTCTAGGAGTAGCCCTTGCTATTCTCAGCCAGACAGTCCCCCTGCTCCATTGCTACATGAGGATTGTGAAGCATGTTCAAGGCAGTGTCAAACGGGTCAGTGTCCTTGATTTCCATCTGCTGCAACAGCTGCCCTTTCTCCATACTACTGGTCAAGCTCCCCGTCGGTCCCAGCGTCATTTGAGCAGCATCTCTGTGTTGCTCCTGTGTCTGACATTCCTCCTGGCAACCCAACCATTGGTGTGGGTAAGCCTTCTGAGCTTTTTCTTTCAGCCTGCCCCCCGGGGGCTGCAGTTATCCAGCTGGCTCCTTCTCTGTTCTCTCTCTACCTTCAACCCTCTGCTCTATACTTGGAAGAATGAAGAATTTCGGCGTTGCCTGCGCCTAATACTACGTGGAAGAGAAAGTACAACTGTAGCAGTAGTTGCAGCAGAAGCCTCTACAACTCTTCCAACAGTTTCTCCTCCAACCTGAGGGCTGTTACAGGTCAGCACCAAGTTAGAAAGTCCAGAGTCCTTCGGGAGTTAGGCGGCCTATAAATACAACTAACTAACTAACTAAATAAATAATAAATCTTCAGCGATCACCAAAGAAAGCCTATAGAACATCTGAATGAAAGAATATTAGAAGAAAGTGGCACTTGGAAATGACTCATTGAAATGAAGTCTTCAACTCCTTAAGGAGAAGCTTTTTTTATTGCTCCTTTAGATAGGCTTGTCACTGCGGGGGAAAAACGTATATATTTGCAATGAAGTACATTACTGTATGCAATTTTACATGAGCTCACTCATTGTACACAAGCTAAAACAAGCATCTTGTACAAGTTAAATTGCTTATAAATGTATTAACTATAAAGCAAGTGTGGGATTTGGGTTATATGTTTCTGTGCACGGGTGTTTTGTTTTAGTTGCTGGAAAATTTTTGCATTCCTTTCTTGGTTAACACAGCCAACACAGTTCTAGGCTGCATTAACAGAGGGATAGAATCAAGATCACGTGAAGTGTTAATACCACTTTATAATGCCTTGGTAAGGCC
>JANHGD010002804.1:368897-381062 GCA_027560375.1 Imantodes cenchoa
TATTATTATTATTATTATTATTATTATTATTATTATTATTATTATTATTATTATTATTATTATTATTATTATTTGCTTTTATATGCCGCCCAACTCTGCAGGGACTGTAAGCTATACAAAATGTATTAATATAAATCATCAATACGAATTGCCGTAAGATAACCCTAGGGATTACATTGTATAGTTGTTTGTGTATGTTTAATATGTCATTTCTAGTTTATGTGTGTGTTTGGTTTTTTTTCTTTTTCTTTTTGTTTCTTTTTTTCATCTTCTTTTTTGTATTGTACTCTGTTTTTTTTTAATGTAAATAATCTAATAATTTAAAAAAAAAGATAAATGGCTACATATGTGTCTGCCTCTATGCAGCCGCTTGATATATTCAGATATTTTAAACGTATCTTGGCCTCCTTTCTTTTCCATGGCGGAGCTTCCAAGCTTTTAACAGTTGAAAGTGACAGCCAGATATTGAGGGACTTTTAGAGTCAATTGTCATCTATCAATATCTGTCTCTTCTTTGGTTGTTACGCTTTTGGAAGGATGTCAGGAAGAAAAAAAAAAAGGGTGGGGGAAGACTCCCTAACATCTGCTCCTGATTTCTTAGTGTGGATTGTTTAGTTAGAACCACTGGATCTGAGTTGCAAAAATCCAGAAAACCAATATAATTTTTATTGCTGTCATCTGCGGTTGTCTGGATTTTTTGCAGCTCAGATCTGGTAGTTTTAATTTAGCAAGCTTTTCCTTACGGTGTTTAAAGAATAACAAGCGGTACTTTTCCACAATTTTAATGTGATTATAGGAATAACTTTTGGAATCAGAGATATTACCAATTCATAATAATTTATTGAACTTATGTGCTGCCCTAAGTCTCAACAACTGTGCAGCTCTCAAAAATCAAAGAAAGAAATTATAGTAAAACATACAAAATTTTAAAAAGATAGCAGGCACAGTGAAAAGAAGGGCCTCGATGTCTCTTGCTGAAAACTTGGATGAAGAACCTAACCATCTGACTGTCGAGGAGAACAATAATCCTGGAGGGTTGGCACACTCTGGGTTCCATTGAACAATGTCATCTCTCAGGATCCCAGAAATGATCCTGAGAGATGACATTGTTCAATCAAAGGAACCCAGAATGTTCCAACCCTGAAGGATTGAGTTAGCTGGGCAAATGTTATGGGAGACAGGTGGCCCCTTGACTCACACCTAGAAGCAAACTGACAACTAGTGCAGCTTGCCAAGCAGAGGTTTTATGTAGGCATATTGATATATTCTGGACCAGTTGAACATTCTGAGTGGTCTTCAAGGGCAGCCCCATGTAGAGTATTTTAGTAGTCAAGTTGCAAAGTAACTAGGGTATGAGTGACTGTCAGAAGCGTAGCTCCCAATATAGTAAAGAGTTTAACTGGAGTACCAGCTGGATGCAAGAGCTGTAAGTCCAGCAGAAACCCCAGATTGTTTATTACTTTTGAAGCAGGAAGGGCTACCTCTTTCAAGGTCAAAGGTGGAATATCCCCAGATCTGGACAAACAAATATCCAGACCTACTCGGTCTTCATAGGATTAAGTCAGAAGCAGTTCCTCTCCATTCAGACCTATATAGCCTCCAGGTGCTGGGACAGAACTTTGACAGTCTTACTTGGATGCCCTGGAGTCAAAATATTATAATTGGGTATTATTAGCATACTGAGGATGTTGTATCCCAAACTGGTAGATGACTCACTCAATGGTTAAAAAAGAAAGAAGAGAAAGTAGAATATTGCAACCCTGGAGAAAGAAAGAGAATCATCATAAAGTGTTCAAAAAATAGTTTGGAAAGTGTAGTTCTCATCTGATGCTGTTTGCTATATGCTCATCTTTGAAAGACTCTGATTATTTATCATGAATAAATAATTTTTCCTACCTTTTCATAAAATTAATGAAAGTTAAAAATGGTAAATCCAGGCATCCCCACCTTGAATTTGGGGGGGGGGGGATTAATTGTAATATCAGATTGTGTAGGACTGTGCACTCTTCTTACATATTCTATTCAGAACTAACTACAACTCCTTGGAAACCATGGTAAAAGGTGTAAGATTGTTGCTTGGAGTATTTTGACCATAATTCTCCATTCTTAACTGTCATTGGGTTTTTGGTTTTTTTTCTCTGAGGAAAAACTTATTTCTCCACTTCTTGCAAACCTGTTGGTGCTTTAAAGTTTGTTTTCCTTGTACACGAATACTACTATTTTCATGTCATAATATTTGTTTGAATATTGTTATTCATGCAAAATAATGTCTAGTCATTAAGCTGCATTAATAAAACTGGTGTGAGTGGTGATTAATATAATGATATATAGAATCATAACTGATTTAGTGAATTATGTAGTTATCTACCTTATTGAACATGATTCTAAGTGAATGTTTTTCTTATCTCTTAAAAATATACAAAATATGTTGAACTAACAGCAATTAAAACAATATAACAATCAATAAAACTATGATATAATAATAATAATAATAAGAAATAAACATAATAAATAAAATTGCAGGTGATTACAATCATCTAAACAATGCAAGCATCTTGTAGAGCCACATTTTAAGGGCTTTCCAGAAAGCTAACAGGAAAGATAGACTTTATGACAATCATGGTATATTGATTTTATGATAGATATAATTCTGTGCAAACTCTCTTAATGGATCACCTTTACTTGAATTACAATACAACATTTCATTTATCAATTGAAGAATAAATTGCTGTTACTTACATCAATATATTGAATGCACTTTCATGTATTTTGTAGACGGATAAAAGTCCGAGTGAGTGTTGAAATGCAATCAACAACAAATCCCATTCATAGAAAGGTTTGTATTTCCTTCATTATGTCAAGTAATGACAGAGTGAAGTAGTTCTAAAAGAAAAATAGTTCAATTGCTTAAATTCTTTAAACTCATTTTAATAACTTGTTAAAAGGAAAACTTGCTTGAAATAAATACTTTGAGGCAATTGCTAAAATCCTGACATTCTAATTTGTAGGATTTACTTTCAGAAATTGCTGAGTCTACATGAGAATAATGTAGGAACCTATGGGAAGCAATGTTCCAGACTTTTCCAGAATGTTCTATTTCCAATGACAATTTTTCTACTTCATTGTGATTTATTGTGGATGTATAACAAGCTGATAGCTAGCAGAATGTAGTAGCTTAGGCTTGGACTTTCATGAGAGATATGGGTTTAAGTTTCCACTCCACCAAGGATTCACTGCTTAATATAGGCCAGTCATTCAAATGCTAATTTTGATTATAAAATTAAATTCCCATTTATTCATCCATGAACTCCTAGAAAATAGACCAGACATAAATGGGGTAAATGTACAATAGAAAAAGTGATAAGCAGCATAATGAGTGAAGATTCTTCAAAGAATTTATGTTAACTACCACATAAATTTCCTCTATGGGATCTTTAGCTGATTGGAATAAGTATTTGTTTTAGCAGTCCCACAACCATAGGTTGTTTTGAGGAATGGTGCAGATCACAAAGTAGAGGTGAATTTTATTTCTCTTTATTACAGAGGAAGATTTAGTACACAAAAATATTTGCTACTGGAGGTGTGTGTTGTACTTATTTTTATCATTATGCTTAGTCTCTTAGGTTTCTAGATACCTTATTCCTATGTTTCCATATCTATGACTTATTTCTTACAATTACATCTGTGTTTTATTTCTGTTTGAATGTCTTATTTGTTCTGCTATATCTATATCTCTTGTTTCCTGCCAACTACTTCTGCAATCTTGCCAAGAAAATTGCAGGGAGTTGTCCAGGCAGTTGCCAGGAGTGAACATTGATTCAAAGGCACACATAAAAAAATCTTTTCCCTGCCAGCTCTCCCTCCTCCTTTTCAAACAGCAAATGTTTTAACTGGACTCTGTGATGTCCTTAGAGCGCTACTGTTTTTGACCCTTCCTGGATCTTTCACTGTTTCACCCTTCCAGTCCTAGGCCATATCTCTTTTCACTTGCCTTTCACAATGCTTTTGTAGCTTCCACTCCTGAAGCATGATATCTCAAAAAGTGTTTTTTTAATACTGTACTTGTAAAAGAGTGTAATCTGGATCAAAAACTCCCAACCTCATTCTACACCTGTATCCTACCATAAAATTTATTAAAACAATTCAATTAATAATCCATAAAACTGGAACTTGTAAACATAGCATGTTATTTGCTATGATCAAAGTTACCGTATTGATAAGCCTGTTTTCAGCTGTAGAATGGGAAAAACCAAGAAAAATGGGCTAGGCCTTGGGAAAAAAGGTTGATGGATCAGATAGGAGGCTTCCATCACTTTACCTTCACTTTAAAGACAGATTTGGATAAATTCTGCAGTCAGACTTCTCTTTTGAAATAATTAGGAGTGAGGATTGCTCTTAGACTTCATAGTTCTGCTATTGTTTTGCAATGCTCACAGGATTTGCATGTTGCCTAGAAGCTTTCAGCATTTTGTGACTTGTATGATTTAGTACAATTTGGTACTATTGAAATAACTATTCTAGAGAAATACATTTAATTTTTGAAATTCACACTTTCTTCCTTCAGGATTTAGTTGTTCGGCTAACTGAAGATTCAGATCCCTTTTTCCTTTATAATCTTGTTATTTCTGAGGAAGATTTTCAAAGGTAGGTTTTCATGAGTGTTCTGATTTTTATAGATTTACTTGTAAGTACACTATCCAGTATTAGTAATAAATGATATTTGCATAATAGTCTTGCTACAAAAATAACCAAATTAATCTCTATATTGTTAGGATTATGTAAAGTGTATAACTCAGTACTTATATGGAAACATCACTGAAGTTTGATATAATAATAATACCTTAATAATACTTTATTATCGTCATTGTATGTATATACACAGTATACTCATACAACGAAATTCATGTAACGCCTAAAGACCAGACCCAACACATATAACAATCCCAAAATGTTTAGTTTTGTTCTTTTTTGCATGAATTATGAATACTAACCTTAGACCAGGGGTGAAATCCAGCAGGTTCCAACAGATTCTAGAGAACTGGTAGTGGAAATTTTGAGTAGTTCAGAGAACCGGCAAATAACACCTCTGTCTGGCCCCAGAGTGGTATGGGAATGGAGATTTTGGAGTATCCTTCCCCTGCCACGCCCACCAAGCCACGCCCACAGAACCAGTAGCAAAATTTTTTGGATTTCACCACTGCCTTAGACCATGGATCTATTTGGGCCAATATTTTTCAAACTTGGCAATATTTAAAATGTGTGATTTCAATTCCCAGAATTTTTCCACCATAATTACTGAGGAATTCTGGGAATTGAAATCCATGCATCTTAAATATTGCCATATTTCACTGACAAACACTGATTTAGACTTTCAACATGTTGAGGGGAGAGGCACCCTTATTTCAGATTCATGTTCTAGGAGTTACGTGAAAACTACTTGGCTAAAAAATAAATAATGCTGGAAAGGGAAATGAGGATTACTGCAGTAATAAGTGATTAATTGAAGTGACAGGTAAATTGTGGTAGCATTCCAAAAGGTCATAAGAAAATTGTAATTGGGGGAGGGGCAAACACTTTAGAATTCTTGGCTTTTGAAAGAAATGTCTTGAAAATTATCTGCTCTTAGCACTGATAAGCATTGATAAGGTAATCTATTTTTTTTCTTTTTTTCTATGTAGTTTAAAACTTCAGCAAAGTCTTCTGGTAGATTTTTCTGCTTTTCCTCAGAGATTTATAGATCTTCTTCAGCATTGTATCCAAGAACAAGATAAAGAAATCCCAAGGTTAGTAATACATAAACTGTACTTTATATCATTTTCAAATCAAAGAATATAATAGCATTTGTATATCAATTTATCATTTATTTAGAATATCAAGTTCAAGAAAATAAAACTAAAATAAAAAAGGAGAGGCAATAGGATCATTTGATTTGTTTGCTTCTAAAACCTTTTGATCAGCAGTGAAACTTACCTTCCCCACAGGTTTGGAAGCACGCACACACACACCGTCACGTGTGCTTTTTCACCCTCTGCACATGCGCAGAAGGCTTTGCGCAATTGCAGAGGTTTAAAAATGACAAAATGGCAGCATCCGGGCAGGTGGGCGGAGCCTTGCACTGCCACCGCTACCAGTTCTCTGAACCACCAGCGGCCTCTGCTACCGGTATGCCCGATCCGGGCCAAACCAGTAGCATTTCACCCCTGCTTTTGATGGCTCAGACTTGCCCTTATTTATAACTTTTTTAGGGGCTGGGTATTAGCACTATGAGGTAATTTAGGCGGAAAACACAATCAGAAGTAATATCTCTAGCTTATGGGTAGTCCTCACTTAGCAGTTTGTTCAGCAACTGTTCAAACTTATAATGGCATATCATATCATACTTATGCCTGGTCCTCAAAGTTACAACTATGTGTAGCCTCCTAAAGTCACATGGTCAGAATTCAGGCACTTGGCATTTACTACTACACGGTATGCTTCAACTTACCCCCACCTGCCTATCCCCCTACCCTGCCCTTTGGCTGTCCTGTACTTTACCACCCTACACTCTGCCCGGTGCTCCACTTCTCTGCATCCACAGATTACTTTCGACATCTTCCTCCCACTGCGGATAAGTTGTACCTGGCCTGGTTCTTCATAAGGCAGCTGCTAGCTGCACGTGGCCTTCTTCCTGAAGCTGCACACGTCCTTTCTGAGGTCTTGCAAGGCATTCCCAAGGCTGCAGCTGCCTCATAAAGGACCAGGCTGGCACATGTTGTCGGTAGGGAAGAAGTCAGTGAAGGTCAGCTTGGGACAGCAGAGCACAGGCATAGGAGGTGGCTACCACTGGGGCTTCACACTGCAGAACTAGGGTGGCTGTAGCTAGGTGGCTGAGGCTTTGCGCCACAGTGTTGGGTTGGCTGGCCATAGTATGGTGATTGAGACCAGTATTCCTTGGTGGCAGGAGCTTTGCCAATTGCTCTAGGACTGAAGTAGAGGCTTAGGGCAGCAGAGGCAGGGCAAGTCTGCTGAAGGTCCCAGGCCTCTACCTCAGCCCAGATGCCACTGCCACTGCCTCTAAGGAATGCCACTATGAAGGGCAGCCAAAAATTACAGCTGAGGGTTTGTGCCAAAGGACAGCTTCACCCTGGGATGTTGGGACGGCAGCAGCTGGGGGTTTGTGGTATGATGCTGGGGCAGTTGGCCATGGCATGGGGCTTGAGGTGACACCCATTGGTAGTTGTGGAGCTGGCTGAAGTAGAGGCCTGGGGGCAGCTGTTGTATTCTAAAAATCACAAAAAACCACAGTGTTGAGTTTTAGCAGTGCACTGAAAGGGATTTGAGGCTACTAAAAATGTTCATCAGCAAAGATTTCCCATTGTTCCTTATGGATTATAAGTAGCTTTGCCTTTTTTGAGAAGGCAGGGTTTTGAGAGGGTAACTAAGTATTTTGTTATATGTGATATTTTTTTTCTTTTTAGGTTTTTGCTACAGCTGGTTTCTTCAGGATCTAGTTTAGATCACACAGCTTCATTTCTAAATGTGGTTGAGACAAATCCATTTAAACATCTTACTCATTTATCACTAAAATTCTTACCAGGAAATGATGCTGAAATCAAGAAATTTTTGGCATCCTGCCTCAAATCTACTAAGGTAAAGTGATAGTTTCAGTTACATACATACATACATACATACATACATACATACATACATCCTTTTTTGGCAATAATATTTAGTTTTGGTCATTAAGAGAGTTAAAAGATGAAGTTAAATAGCACATGCTATTGAATTTAAGGCTCACTAATATCCTAGCTTTAACATCCTTTATATTTTTAGAATTGATTGATAGCAGTACAATGAAATCTTAGTTTAATAGACCATTTGAGAGGTAAGGGATGTCTTACTTTTTTACTGACCATTAAATCAAATAAAACATCTGCAGTGATATGAAAATTTTATCCATTGAATCCAAGGTCCTTTGTTACTGACGCCTAAATTGAGATTTCACCCTTATCTAGTTTAGAATGAATATTCTAAAAATATTTAGAAAAAGAACCAAACAGCCTGTGTAACTTCTGTAGTATAAATATGCTTGCAAATGATGTGCTAAATAAGACAATCTTATAGTATAAGCCTATGCACACTGACTGACAAAAAAGTTCTCCAATGTCCAGGAGAGTATATCTACTACTAATTGCAATTAATCATTTGGTAGACTGAAAATATATTGACTGAGAAACTTTCAATTGTTTATAGGAAGAAAAGTTATTACTGGAACAAAAACTTAGCAGAACAGAGGAGGACCTTACAAGAAAGCTAAATTATACACAGCAGGTAAGAGAAAGCTTCAGTATGCCCCAATTTACAGAAAACCAAAATAAATATATTTAGCTATTTTAACTATGTTTTATCAAGAGTATCTAACTATAAAGTTAATGGAACATGTATTACTGAACTTCTGTATAGAAATAAAAGTTTATCAGAATAGCACAGTTGTAGCAAAATTAGTGAAGTGTTATTATACCTTGAAGAATAATAAATAAGCTGTATTATAAGCCTAAGGTGAAAGCCTAATTTATTAGAGGAAGCTTATGTCTTAATATGCTACAACCCTTTTTTAAAAAGAAAACAATTTAGATTAATATAGGATTGTGAAGGCATACATAACAATGTTTATATTGCTGTTTTTTTTTTAAATAGACAAATAAGACATTATGAGTGTGGTCCTTTAATAAAACACTGTTAGAGTTAAATTCTAGCATTATATGAAAGCTTAGTGATTATGCTTTTTTCTCTTAGGCCTTGTCAGAAAAGAGCAGAGAACTGGATAATTTAAGAAGCGAATGGGCCTCCAAGTTAGCATCATTGAATAGTAAACATACTCAGGAATTGTCAAACGAGAAGGAAAAAACTCTGCAGGTATGTAAATAATACAGCGTATAAAACAAATGATTCTTTTTAAAATTAAGAATTATTAAAACATTTTCTATTTTTCATAGGCACAAGCACATTATCAGCAACAGAATGATCAACAGAAAAGAGACTTGGAAAACTTGCATCAGAAAACTATCCAGCAACTACAGAACAAGCTGAAGGAGCTGGAACTTGCTAACAAAGACTTAATGGAAAGGAGATACAAAGGCGATTCAACAGTCAGGGAACTTAAAGCAAAATTATCAAGTGCAGAAGATGTATGTAACACTTGCCAATTTGTGTCTATTTAAAGATCTGATTTTCATGACTTACAATTTCTGATTGTATAGTTTATTGAAAATACAGCAAATATTTCACATTATAATAGGTGAATATAATACAGTTATGTGATCTAAACAATTGTCGCAGTGTATACCTAATTTTTAAATGAAGTTCAAATCTTTAAAATACTTTAGAATGCTTTATTTTTCCATTTGATAAGGAATGCCAGAGAATGAAGCAAGAAGTTCTATCCTTACGTCGGGAGAATACTACCTTAGATGCTGAATGCCATGAAAAGGAGAAGCAAGTTAATCAACTGCAAATGCGAGTTGCTGTTTTGGAACAAGAGATCAAAGATAAGGACCAGCTTATTGCCAGGACAAAAGAAGTATTAGAAGCCACACAAGAGCAAAAGGTTCCTAGAATTTTTCCTATAGTATTATAACAAATGTAATCATTAAAGTTCATTATGATCTAAAATGTTATGTGTTTGGCTAAGTACATGTGACTAAGCACGTGCTGTCTGATCTGACAATAAAAAGCTCTATTAGTGGACATGAACATGCAAGTTATACCTGTCAGAACCTGTTTTAAAAAGCTAGATAGCTTCATGATTCCAGGAGGAGGAAACTGAGTAGTCATGGTCATTTTAAAGCAGTTTATCATACTCTGCCTCCTCAACTCAAGCTTATTTTCCTGGGATTGTATCCCTTGCAAGTCAAGAGAAAAACATAGCTTATTTAAGGAAGCATCTTTTTGATTTCACCTTTGGAGTATAGAGCATCTCTTATGTATTACCTATAAGGTTTACATTATATGAAAAGTAAAACTGGTGACATCATAGTCTGTTTTTTATTTTTATTTTTTTAAAAAATTGAAAGTAGCTTATTTTAGTGTTAACATAGAACATAATTTTTGACAATCTGAAACTGCTTTGCCAAACTAATAATATGGTTCACTAGAACTTGGCTGTGTTTAGAAGTTCAGACTCATTGCATACACCATCTTCCTCCCCCACTCCCAAATTATAGATTGTAGAACATATGGCTTTTTAATAACACATTAAACTTTCAAAGTGCTGCTAGTTTTACAGACCACATTATAGAATTTGCAGAACTACCAGCTCCTCGTATATTTGGAAACCAATCCATGCAGATTTTCACTGTTTTATTTGTTACATAATCTTCCTAACATTATATATTCTTTAAAAGGCAAACCTGGAAGAAAATGCAGAAAAGAAACAACTTCAGATAGGAAAACTGGAAACCTCACTGAAAGCGCTGTCAACTGAGTTCCTTAAGGTTTGTTTAAACATAGTATTCTTGTTTATGTTTATGGTTTCATTTCATCTGATCATCGTTTAGTATGCTGTAATATTGTTTCCAGGCCAATGAGATAATAAAGAAACTGCAAGGAGATGTAAAAACGTTAATGAATAAATTGAAATTGAAAAACACAGTAACAGTTCAGCAAGAAAAGCTCTTGGCTGAAAAGGAAGAAAAACTGCAGAAAGAACAAAAGGAATTACAGGAAGTGGAAAGTTCTCTTCGAGAGAAAGAACAAGAGGTAATTTAAGAGTCTTGTTTCTATATAATAAATGCTTAAACAAGATTTCCTTTCATCAGAAATAATATTTTATTTTTTCCTATAAATCCACTCTTTTCTGGAATGAAGTAAAGATTTCCTCAGTTTTAACTCATTTCTTGGTCACATTATGTCCTTGTAAGTTTCTTGAGAAAAATGGTTTCTTAGTACTATGATTTACTATTATTAAGGAATTCTTTTTTCCTATTTCGCAACTTTATTTACTGTCCTGGATTTTTCTAGTGGTATCCTATCCAAGAATGAACAAGACTCAAACCTTGTTTTCCTTCTTTTAGGATGAGTTGTTAATTAGATGCTTCCAGCTGCTTTTAAATACTCTGAAGTACCTTATTTTTCGCAGTATGAGACGTACCCCCCCCCCCCAAAAGTGGGTGGAAATGTCTGTGCGACTTATAGAGTGAATATTGTGGCGGAGGGAGAGGGGTTGGTGCCCATCACTGCTGCCGCCATTCACCGCTGCAGGAGAACACCGGAGCCTTCTCTGCTGAGCAGCTGATTGGTGGTTGGATCGGCCTCCCAGAATACTGCCAATCAGCTGCTCTAAGTGGTGAGGATTGCCGCTGCCAAATGCAACGGTAATAAGTGGCAATGGTGATAAATGGCGGTGGTGATTTCTGCCAGCGGCAGCAGCGCAACTCATTTGACCGGTGATGGGCGCAACAGATCGGAGCCCTTAGGAGCTACGTGCTGGGGCTGCGATTAACATGCTGAAGCTGATCAGGCTGTTTGCTGTTTGCTGTAAGAATGCTAGCCAGATGAATATTGGATGGATGCTGGGAGGCAGAGGCATTTTTCCCCCTTGTTTTTCTCCTCTAAAGCTAATGTGCATCTTATGATCCGGTGCATCTCATAGTGCGAAAAATACGGTATTTTTGTTTTATGGCCTTTAAAACAAACATGCCTATATATTTACCTATTTACTTATTTATTTAGATTTCAAGAACAACTTATACAATGATGTTTATTATTTAGGAGAAGTGTCTTCTGACATTAATTTTGAAATATTGTTTGGTTGCTGTGGATGAAAATATTTCAGATAACTAATAATATGAAAACATTTCAGATATGCAAATTGCAGGAACAATTAGAAGCTACAGTACAAAAGCTGGAAGAAAGCAAACATCTTCTCAAAACTAATGAAAATGGTATGTGATTTTCTTGCATGAACTACTATCTAATTCTTTCAACTGTATATTTTAATACATAGAATTTATTAAGAGATACTATCTTAGGATTGGGCTAGGCATGTTCTCTGTTATCTATTTGTTTAGACCAGGGGTCTGCAACCTTAAACACTCAAAGAGCCATTTGGACCATTTCCCACAGAAAAGAAAACACCAGGAGCCACAAAACCTGGGTGGGCGTGGCCAACTCAATGTCACTCACTCC
>JANHGD010002804.1:413910-424342 GCA_027560375.1 Imantodes cenchoa
TATTTAATGTATTGTTGTTCACCGCCCTGAGTCCTTCGGGAGTAGGGCGGTATACAAGTTTGAATAAATAAATAAAATAAATAAATAAATAAATTGTATGTATATACACAGTATACTCATACAACGAAATTCACATAACGCCTAAATTAAGCTAAACCTGTGAAGTTACTGCCCGTGGACTATGTTATAAAACAGTAGCAGATTCACATTTTTGTGGCACTACAATTGTCAAGGCACGAGCGACTCAGAAGCGCCCATGTTTTTTAAATAGAGACCCCTAAGATGACCTAAAACAATATGTAACAAATTTCAATTTAGTTTTTGTTCCTGGGTATAAAGTGTGTTTTCCTAATCCCTTATGCCTAAAATAAATACCGTAGAAAATAGCTATTGGTCCACAAAAACTTTGATTCTGTGGTCAGGATGATGATATTTTGAAATGTATCTGTTTTCAAGGACATTCTTTATTAACATTCAATGCTGAGCAGATTTCCAGAATATTCTGGAACTCTGAGAACTCCAGAAGTTGACCACAGAATGAAATTTTTTGTGGAACAATAGCTATTTTCTATTTATTTTAGGCATAAGGGATAAGGAAAACACACTTTAGAACTTTTCTGGAATCTCTTAGAACTTTCTAGCACTTTCTGGGACTCTCAAATATATCCATAGAAAAGTACAGGTGCCTTAAACCAGGGGTCCACAACCCCCAGCCCATGGACCAGCCCTGGCCACAGATTGCCAGAAATGGCCATGCAAACAAGCGAAGCCCCATCCGCGGGATGCAGGTAGCAGATTAAACCATGCCCCCTCTGGTCCACGGAAGAACCTCTTTCCATGGAACAGGTGCACAAAAGGTTGGAGGCCACTGCCTTAAACCAACATTTTAGTTTGTCTAATTGCTGAGTAAGAGAATAATGCATAGCAATATTTGATTGAGATGCATCAAGAAGTTGCTTGCATCCAGCAGGTGTATTTTGCTATGTGTGTGGACAATTATCAAGACAAGACTGAAAAGTACTCTCTGAAAGCATCCGTTAAAATGTGCAAGGCCTAAAAAACATACTTTAGCATGCCTGTCAGTGATCAAGATAAGCCCTGGGCACTTCATTTCACATGTGAACACTGCAAGAAAACTCTTGAAGGTAAGGTGAACAATTGCTGCTCTCTAGATGAAATTTTAGTGATTTATTACCATTTAAAAGAGTTGCAATTAAGAAATTTTTCACTATTTTCAATGTTCTAGGAAAATACTGCAATATATATTTTATGCCTTGTGATAATATCTAATACCTAATAATATTAGGTAATGTATGAAATATCATTTTTAAAATTCATATAATTCTGCTATGTGGTAGAAGAAAGAGAGCCATGAAGTTTGCTATCCCAAGACTTTGTTGGATGGAAGTGTGCAAGTCACAGATCAGAGAAAGCATATAATTTAATAATGGAACACACGAGGATCATGTGTATGTTGTTCATTCTTTTCCTGTTATCACATCCATAGCATGACATCAATCTTCAAAAATTTTTACAGTGCTCCTCTTAAGATAAAATCTAATACAGCAATAAGCAACCTGATGCCTGCCCTCTGGGTGTTTAGAGTTCAGTTTCCATTTCCTCCAACCAGTCATTTCTCTGATTGACATACCCATGCATCACAAAAATGTAAATTGAACTATGATTCCACATGTTCACATGCATCACCAATCTCTTTCCTTTTTTGTTTGACCAAGAAAAGATGACCAAAATTAATTCAAGATAAAATTAATAATTTGGATAATGAAGTACAGTACGATCCATTATCAAATAAAAATAAAGGGATTATTTTTTCATAAAAGTTTAAAATATCATATACAGCTAATTTCCACATTACTGGAATGATTAAATTATCAAATACTGGAATATTTAAATTTTAATTCAATGGAGACTAACATTTTAAGTTACTGAAGTGTAATAAATATATTACATAAATGAATAAATATTATGCAAATAATTTATTTACAATTATTGTAACTTTATTTTGTAAGATGACAGCTGTTTTCAAATTCCCTCCTGAAATTCTATAGATAAAACTACTCTTGACAAATAGCAATGGTAATTGAACAAAATTTGACCACTTCCTCAAAGTCATTACTGAAGTGTCTCAAAGAGGGGTAGTAGAAGATAAGATTGGCTTACTTTCCTGCAAAGGATATAGAGTTAGGTCAGGGGTTGGCAACCTTAAAAACTCAAAGAGCCATTTGGACCTGTTTCCCAGAGAAAACAAAACAACTGGAGCCACAAAACCTGGGTGAGCGTTGCCAACTCGATGTCACTCCCACTGAGTCACATAGCCACCAGCTATGCCTACACAAATTTTATGGCTCTATGTTTTCTATGAGAAAAAGGTATCTCTCTTTACCCTCTCTCTCTCTCTCTCCATCTCTTTTTCTCCCTCTCCTATCTCCGTCCCTCATCTATCTCTTTCTCCCTCTCTCTCCCCTTCTCTCTTTGTGGGCTGAGGAACTATCACCACCCCCAGTGGAGGATTCTTTTCAGTTGACCCTCCTTCTTGCAACTCCCTGGCTGCCTGTGCTGCGCACTGGGGGACCCTCAAGCGAGCGTCAAAGCACAGAAAAAGTGCACACGGAGGGCGGGCGGCTGATCGCTTAAGGAGGGTCTTTGGACGGGCTTCTCTCTTGCCCTAAGGATCTGGCCATTGCCTTGCCATGTCCCGTCCCCCCTCCCACAGCCCTTCGGCCAAGCGGGGAGGGCGTGAGTTCCAGCCCGAAGCGGCAGGAAACAAAGGCTGCCTTACGTGCAAATGTGGTGTGAAGGCAGCTATAGGGCCGCTTCTCCTGTCCTAAGGATCCGGCCATCGCCTTGCCATGGCCCCCCCACGAGAGGAAAAGGAGGGGGAAGAGGGTCGCCGGAGCGAAGGCAGCCTTTGCTTTCTGCCGTTTTGGGCTGGAGCTTATGCCCACACTGCTTGGACGAAGAGCTGCGATGTGGGAATACGGCAAGGCAGTGGCCAGATCCTTAGGGCAGGAGAGAAGCCGCGTCCAAAGACCTTCCTTAAGCAAGCAGCCACCTGCCCTGCATGCACACCATTGCTGCACTTTGGTGCTCGCTTGAGGGTCTCCCCACGCACGTGCATCCTCCTGGCCCCGCCATAGCCAGCCAGGGAGTCGCGAGAGGCGGAGGAGTGTCACCCAAAGGGAAGCCTTCGCTGAGGGTGGCTATGTTCCTTAACCAGCACTGGAGAATCAGCCCCGGCTATTTCTCTATTCCTGCCGTCACCCTTACCTCCTTTGGCCAGGTGAGGGAGGGCAAGGCCAGCCAGTGATGGGACAGGGAGCTACAGCAGGGGGCCTAAAGAGCCGCATGTGGCTCTGGAGCCGCAGGTTGCCGACCCCTGAGTTAGGTGATGTGCCATTAAATCTCCCTCATCAAAAAGTTGAAAGCAAGACCCTGAATCTCACTAATGTAAAGATTCATTTGTATGCTGGTTGTAAGTAAGGCATTTAATCACAGAAAACCATCTCCCTAGTATGTCTGAATTACAGGATTTTTTTGTAATAAAGCCTACATCCTTTTATGTGAATTTCGTTGTATGAGTATATTGTGTATATACATACAGTGACAATAATAAAGTATTATTTATTTATTTATTTATTTTGTAAGTCTGGATCAAATTTTTTTTTTTTAATCTGCATTTTTTTCATAGCCAACTGAAACCGGGTATTTCATGAAAAGTCTGCAGTTTTAAATTAAACTTAACCAAGAGGAAACCAAGTTACTTTGCTGGGTCATAGCAGCAGCAAGTATTCATTGAAAATGAATTTGAACCATTATTTCAGACAGCAGAGTTATAATTGCACTCAAATAAGGTTTGGCTTAATTAAACTCTTCATAAAGCTGTGGGCACACAAAGTATAGGCCATGGAAAGTTGACTGAATCCACACTGAGATAATTGCTGATGTATGCACCATAGAGCAAATAGCTTATTATCTTAAGTCAGAAGATTTTGGTAGTGGCCATATTGCAGGTAGAAAATCAAAGTAAGGCATTTTTCACAAATTGACTTGGATGGGTACAGCTTTAATGTCTTTGGCCAAGGATGTTGAGACTTGAACGGGCAGTGTTTGATTCATTCTTGAGAGAAATTGGGACAACTGGCTGTCTCATCTATTGATTGGTATTCCAATCTCTGGCCTTCTCAATACAAATGAGTAAGGAAGACAGTTACAGTATTTTCATACAACTGACAGTATAAAAGTATGCTGAGGGAAAAATTCAAAAAGTTCCCCATGAACTATTTTCTTCACAAGTGTAGTTGAAGAACCTGCTCCTATTTGTTGAGTGAAATCCAAAAGCATAGTTTTGTTTCTTTATGGGAACCAAACTATGTTTATGGCACTTTGCAGAATCTTGTGGTCACATGATTGTGTTTTACAACAGTTTTGCTGAAAACTAACTGACATTTACTTCCAGTTTTCAGGAAAACCAGCCCATAGCAAACCATTGGTTGACTTAGCAACCACAACAATTTCTTAATGACAGCTGCAAAAAAGATAAGATCAGGTTGGTCATGTGGGTAACCAATTTATGACTGTCATTAGCATAGTGGATGCTAGCCTTGCTAGTAACTTGTGGAACTTTGAATTTATAGTAGGCAATGCCCCGTTATAACAACAAGCGACAAGGCATTATAATGACTGATACCTTCAAAAATGAATCCAACAACTTCTTCAGTAACAATAATTAAATTGTTTATTTAATTAAATTTATTTAATTATTAGCCTAAAACTATACATCTCAAGATTTGATATTGGTGTACATGACAGAATAATTGGCTATTATTTAGTCTTGTTCTTCTCCATTCATATTGTTATAAAACTGAATGCGCTTTTCATTGTACGCTATAGTTGTATGCTATAGTTTGCACATTCATTTCCAAGACTGATTTCAGATACAATAACAGTTTTATAAATATATGAATTAGCACATGTGAACCCAAGCAAGGCAATATCATGTTACTAGCGGCTTGTTTTGATCAGTTTTTAAATAGCTTGACTCTGTTGTAGATTTATTATAGAATTTATAGGATGAATTGAGATTGATCTAATAAGGCTGTGATTGTATACTGAGGACATCTGAAATTGGCTGCTATGGGACAGCATCAGACTTTTACATATGAGAGCATGTACTTAATTTATCTGTTATACTCCATACTACCAATATGGTGAGTCTGATATTTCTTGTTTGTTTCAAGTTTTTTATTTTGTTCTACATATATATATCAATGCACGAACAGCGTGGCACCTGGGTGTCATACATTCTAATACAAATAGAACTAGTAAAAGTGATCATAGTTATTACATTCAACCAACATATATTTCTAATAATACACATTTATATTAAATTATAGTCTATCATTTAATTATTCCATATTTTAATATATTGCTCTAATACCACTCACCATATTATTTAATATACATAATACCGCCATTCATTCTAAGCTTCCCTCATTATTGCTTTTATTATGTAAAAACGTATACACTAATATTCCCTCTTTCTTATTTCTATCTCTATTCTAATTTTTAATCATGTCACCCTTTTATTAAGATACCTTTTCTTTCTATGCTATCTAACTTCTAATCATGCCACTATTCTAAAAAAAGAAGGGAAAGAAAGAGAAAAAGAAAAGCAAATTAACAACAAAGAGAAATTCTTTCCTTTCTATCCATTGTCTCTTGTCCGCTTCAATACTTCGATTGCTATGCTTGTTTTGACTTGGCTCCCATATTCCTCCTCTCTTGGAACTTTATCTCTGTCTGCATCTACTTCTTGGCTATTCAGTCTAAGTGTTTCTCCTATCTCTACTCTCTTCCACTGCCTAGCTTCCAAAATATCTTCCCAGGTCCCATCTCCCTTTCAAAAGTATCTTCCTGTATCTCCAATTCTTTTCAGCTCTCTTGAAATATTTTCCCCCTGATTTAATTCATCAATCAGAGTTATTATCTCCTTGTTGTCATCTTTTGTTTGCTGGTTCTTCAGTTCAGTCTTTTCCTCCATTTCTTCTGTTAGCTCCTCCCTTTTCTGGGCATTTTGATCTTTACTCATCATCCCTTATATAGTATTTTCCATTTTTTCCATTCCTTAAATCCTTTCTCTATGATGTCCTTTGTGCTTTGGAAAATCAACACCATCTCCTTCAACGTTCCACTTGTTTCTTCCTTATGAAGCATATTATTTGTTTTTAAAAATCCTACTTTTGTCCAGTAGTCCAAGAACCCTTTATTCAGACCTAAAGTTGCCCTTCAAGAAGTACATTAATCACAGTTCTTTATATCCCATAGGTGATCAATCAATTCTGTTTAAATAGTCCCAGAAGTTATCAAAAGCCTCTTTACCTCCTCTTTACAGCTTCAATCTTCAGGGGTCATTTTAATTAAACAACTTCCTTGTTCTCATATTTGAATCTCCAGTAGTCAAGGGGTAGTTCAATATAATTCAATAAATATTTTCACAATCCTTCATATAAGTATTCCCAGACTTGTATATTTTCCTTTCGTCAGCAGGTGGCGCTCTCAACTTAAAGTTGCCACTAATCAATCTAATTTTTGTCTTTCAATCGTAATTTTAGTTGTACTTCAATTATAGAAGCAGGATAAGTTTCTTAAATAGATAATTCCAGCATTTTAAAATACTTTCCCATTACCACGTCTTCTCAGTTTAAGAGTCCAATTTTCTGTATTTTTAAAATTGTATTGTTTTTCTCTCTTTACGTCTTTTCCTTCTGGTGTGGTATTTTTCTCAGAATGCTTAATCACTGCTTTAACAAATAGTTTTGAACAAATAGTTCTATATTAATCCTTGGGGTTAAGTTTTAAGTGGAAATGAATCCTCTCCCTCAGTTCCAGTCACTGTTCACCTACTTCGCTCCTCAGCATCAGTCTTAGTTGTTCCTCAGTTGTCCCAGCTTCATGGCAGCCATCTTTAGGCTGCCTCTTCTCCTTGCCGTGGCTGGGAGGGAAAAAGAACCCTGGGTCAGACAGGAGAACTGCGACTCTCTGTGACTTCACAGGACGCCCCTGTGTTTCACCAACCAAACAGGGTGACTTTGGCTCCTTTCGGAGCCCACCAACGGAGAGAACTCTGCACGGGAGCGTGAAGACCCACGCCACGTGTCCAATCATACCGTGACTTCAACTGGAAGTCCGTGAGTCTGATATTTCTTGGTACCAGGTATCTATACACAAACAAGGTGATGATCATACCTAATACTCCTCCCTCTTCCTCCCATTTTCCCCACAACTACCACCCTGAAAAGAATTGGACTGAAAGTGACTGGCCCAAAGGCACCCAGGCTTCCATGCCTACGGTGGGAGCAGAACTCACGGTCTCGAGATTTCTAGTCTGGTGTCTTAACCAGTTATAATTATTGTGGAGACAGAACACAAACAATTTAAATAGCTTGCTTAGACAAAGTGTGCATTCTTCAAGGCCATTGTCCTCCAACAGCTCATTAGGCATTAATATTTGGATTTTGTACTTAACTAAGATATTTTTTCTTACAGTTCGAGAAACTTATTTTTTCAGTTTTCAGATAACATTAAACACCCCCCCCCACTAATCATAGATTTGGTTAATCCATAAGAAAAACTGACTTATACATCCATCAAAATTGCATAGCATTTTTCTAGTCTAATATATATAATTGCAGTTTTATCTGCCATTGGAATACATTTTACAATTTCTTGCCATTGTAAATATTTTATATCTTTTTAACAGCATTGTTTGAATAATAAATTACTTCTACCACTAACCATTCATTACTAGTGGAGCTATTATAACTATCTCATTTGTAAATTTGTTCATTTGCTTTAGATAGCAATTGTGCTGCACTTTACCTTTTCTACATTGGATAAAAAAACCTTAAATATACTTACACTTACTCTCACTCTTTTAGTTGATCTCTGACCTTTGTCTGACCTCAACATCCACTTTGGAACGTAAAACCTTTTAAGTTCCAAAGGCTTTTAAAAATGCAGCTGGGCCTATGGATAAGGAAAGTGAATCCACCTTTTTCCATTCCATTAGCAGAAATTGCTTCTGTTGACAGAAGTATAGTGTAGACTTGTCTACCCATATACACACACATACACACACTCACTCACTCACTCACACTCAGTTAATCTCTCAGAGACCGCATATAGTTCTTTTGAGTATCTATGCATGTACAAACATTTATCTTACTACATACCAGGCTCCTTGCCTCATTATATTTTTAAGATTTAAAATACTGGAATCATTTTGTGAAGGAGTAAGCCTCTCTCCCATAATAGTCTTTCTTCCATTATTGTTACATAAAACAATCATGACATATTATGATCTCAATGTAACTAATGCAAAAGGGTTATGAACCTCTACTTTAATTCATTGCCATTCTTAAACTACCCCTCTAGTGTAACTAAGTTCCAGGAAAAATCTAAAATTCCTAGTCTTATATCACACAACTATGTTTTCTATCAGTTTCAGAGGAGCTATAAATTTCAGAGGAATTATAAATTTCAGAAGAACCATAGTTATAAAAAGATGCATGTGGGAGATGCAAGGCAGACGTTATTTTATTGTGATATATTTTATAAGCATTTAGGACAGACTGGCCTACAATATGTTAAAAATAGAGTTCCACCTAACAATGCGGCTCAACTGTTCCAGACGTCTGCATGGAGGATCACAAAGTGCCAGTATGACTTCCACGATTACAGTCAAAAATTCTCAGCAGCAATTTCCATGAGGATTTCAATGATGTACTACCATTATTCAAGCAAATGTACACAAACTGCTTTCATGGAGCCTATTGCTGTGTTATGTTCTCTGAACATATTTAAATATTTCAACGTTCCAAAATAGTCTGGGTATGATCTCTACTGGTGTGACTACAGCCCTTTGAGTTCATAAAGATTTGCCACAATGCCAACGAAGCTCTTCTGCATCAAAAGCAATTACCTGGACCCAAGTTTAGAAGTAATTTCAAGTTTTATATTCAATGAAGAGCAGAGAGGGTTCCATTGGGCTTTATGGCCATTTCCGCTTACACACCTGAACAATTCATGCCTAATATTTATTGCACAGTGACATTCTTCATTTCTTGGTTAATACAATTAGCATGTATTATAACAATGGAATTTCAAGACTGGACAGAGCCACTTTAGTTAAATAAGTTTTCCAGATTTTTTTTAAAGCTCTATATTATAGTACATTATATACACATGAATATACTACTGTGGCTCCAAAAGGAACTATAATACTTTTATAGAGTTATATGGCTACTTTTAAAAATACATTTTAAAAATATTTTCAAATTAAGATAGTAAGCAATGAAATGTACTGTCCATAAATTGTAAGAATGTTCTTGTCAAGTAAAGAAATTGTTCTCTGAACAAATATACACATATTCATTATCGGTTATGGCAATGTACAATGACATTCATCTAATGGAGAACAAGTACCAGATACTGTAGTTATGCTGCTTCTAATTGGTGAGGCTCATTTTAAAAACAATGGTGCAGCAATATAGCTTGTGGCATTCATACACACAAAGCTTCCAAATGAAAATATTGAAGTCTTCCTCTTGGAGAATTCACCATGAATTATAAGACATTTACATCAGTACATTTTACAACATTAATTTCAGTGAATTATTTTCTATATAAAATATTATAAATCTACAAACAATGATTCAGTGATACTTCATTGGTTTTGAACAGGAATACTTATCAGAAACATCATCATCAAACCTTCTTCCCAAAATAAAACATATCTTCACACCAGATACTAAATTTGATTCCATAGCTTTCCCACCAGCCTGGTGAATTTATTTGGTAGGTTATAGAATCCAAACTCAACACACCCAGAGAATATCCATATGGAAAAAGACTACTGTAGGACAAAATTTTATATCTTTGATTTGAAACGTGTGTACAGATCTGCATTCATATAAAATTAGAAAAGATGAAATAACTTTCAAAAACAGGTATGATTTAACAGATGCTGTCACGTGCTGTTGCAAGAAGAATGCATAGGACATTTCTGCAGCTGTCAAAAATAGTAAATCATTCTGATTTAACAGCTAGTTCAAGTTGGAAGCCCTTCAAGTTTTCAGGTTCTAGAAGCAACCCATTCAAGTTTTGCTCTGGGGTTCCCTTCTTTTACAGAAGTTGTTTTGCAGATTTAACTATTAAACATTCTTCTGACACAGTATAAACTCTCAGTGCCTGATAATCCTCCAACAATATTTAGAAGTCCCTTTTTCCACAATATTGGCAAAATATTGTGACATGGAAAAGTCTTTATGCTTTAATAGGATTTCCTGTTGGCTTTGGATCATAACTATATAAGAAAGTAGCAACTATTACCAGAACAGCTCCAAGAAAAAAC
>JANHGD010002804.1:432884-446097 GCA_027560375.1 Imantodes cenchoa
GGGTGGGTTGTGTGCTTATGGACAGGGGGTGGGGTGCAGGGGGCATTGAATTATTGATGTGGGCATGGGCGCGCGTGTAATAGTGCACAGGCGTGCGCTTTTGGCACCCGAGGGAAAAAAGGTTCACCATCACTGGTATAGGGGGTTGGACTAGAAGATCTCCAAGGTCCGTCCAACTCTATTATTCCATGTTTCTATATTATTTAATTTTCTCCCACAAAGATGAGCACCACGAACCTCTCCTTTAAATGAGAATTTGGTTACAGGATGTTCGCTTACAGTGAGGTTAATTCTTCGCTTCGTAGCCATTTGCATTTCTCATATCTCTGAATACGCTGAGCAAACAAACTGAAAAATGAAATACTGTTGAGTGAAGAGGCAAAGGACTCCAAGCACGTGGAGAGAATAAGCCCAGAATCTTGTTTTACACTTCCCACCCCCCAGATAATATTAACATTAATATGCAGACTCCCCTTTAACGCTGTTCCAATTTTTTTTTATTTTTTAAAATCACTATTATTTAAAAGCTAAGAGAAACACAAATGCAGGAGACAAAAAGTACTTAGCCCTGCAGGAATACAAAAATTGTAGAAGCTTAGGCAGGGCTACAGAGAAGTAATGCCACTCACTCACAAAGAATTTTGTCCAAGTAGATGGCTGATTAATTGTTGGCCTGCCTAGACAAACCTACAATGAGCCAGATACTGTCAGCATGCCATCTGTTGCCATGGAAATGCACAATGTTTCCGACAGGCCCTTGAATGCTGGATAGGACTGTGCCATTTGTAAATAAGGCAAATTAGTTTTCCTATATCTTTCAGACGAGGTTAGGCTAAAAGAAAATAGATCTCTTTTAAACATTCTCCGTAATCCAAGGAGTTAGGAATCTAGCTAATTTTGCTTCTTTGCTGCCTGGTTGTTGTTGCTGTTGTTGTTGTTTTTAAGGGACTGTAGATTATTGCCCAATCTGGAAAGATAATTAATTCTACAATCTTGGGATTTATAAAAACTCTTGTTTCTTCTAAAGGTTATGGTGTGTTCTTTCACGATGGTGATTAGTGAGGTCATCTCTTTTTTTAATCAAGGATCTGATTTCTTAATGATGCCTCTAATATTACAGTTTTACCCTGGAGAAAGCATTGTCTTCCTTCAACTGATTGTTTTTTTAAGGGAAAAATTGTCAGAATCCAGCAAAAACAAGGAAAGCACCATGGACCAAACCCTTTAATCTGGTCAGCTATAATGCGGAAAGCACTTACAAAATAAATTTAAAAAAAACAGTTTTGCACCCCACCAGACATTATTTTAAAATTAAGAAGGAAGCTTGCATGTCGCAAACTGTTCATCTCTATCATCATCTTTATTTCCAAGAGAGATTTCAAATATTCCAAACACAAATACACCCTCGCTGTATTTTCAGTTGCTATCATATCAGTGTCTGTATTATTACACTTACTTGCCATAAAATAGAATAGAATAGATAGAATAGAATTCTTTATTGGTTAAGTGTGATTGGACAAACAAGGAATTTGTCTTTGGCGCATATGCTGTCAGTGTACATAAAAGAAAATATACATTTGTCAGGAATCATGAGGTACAACACTTAATGATTGTCACAGGGGTCAAATAAGCAATCAGGATAAATCAATATTAATATAAATCGTAAGGATACAAGCAACAAGTTACAGTCATACAATCATAAGTGGGAGGAGATGGATGATAGGAACAATGAGTAGACTAATAGTAATAGTAACGCAGCCTTAGTGAATGGTTTGACAGTGGTGAGGGAATTATTTGTTTAGCAGAGTCATGGCATTCGGGAAAAAAGTGTTCTTGCATCTAATTGTCTTGGTGTGCAGTGCTCTATAGCGACGTTTTGAGAGTAGGAGTTGAAACAGTTTATGTCCAGGATGTGAGGGGTTTGTAAATATTTTTACAGCCCTCTTTTTGACTCGTGCAGTATACAGGTCCTCAATGGAAGGCAGGTTGGCAGTAGTTGTTTTTTCTGCAGTTCTGATTATCCTCTGAAGTCTGTGTCTGTCTTGTTGAGTCACTAATTGTGAGTTGAGAGATGCATTTTAAGTGCAAATCCACTTTCTACAATGGAGGTGTTTTTTTTTACTAGAAACCGTCAGAAATTGTGATCATGTGACTGCGGGACACTGCAACAGGTTATAAATACAATCTAGTTGCCAGGTCCCTGAACTGCAGTCATATCATTGCAGGGTGTGCGCGCATGTGTATGTGATGTTTTGCAGCAGTCAGGAGTGCTTCACAGGCCTCTTTCTGGGCTATTGTTAATGCACACCTTTACACTTTTAGCGTTGAATTAATTCAAACTGTCATTAAGCAAATGGTTGTAAATCAGGGATTCTGTAGTGTGGATTCCCAGAAAAAATATCATTACTATATATCATTCAAAGCATTGATGAATCAAATTTGAATTTCCCAAAATCCCATGTACCCCTTCTGTAAATATTTTCAAGTTTAGGTAACTTAAGTTTATGTTAGCTATCTAAACCTTTTAAAAAGTGAACTACAATTTCCAAGTCCTATTTGTATGCTTCTTTAATAAATATATTTATTTGGCCAATTCATTTGCTTTACTTCTGGGAAGACGTCTTATTAACTCCTTATAATATCTAAAGATAATACTGAGATACTTACTGCTGTCTTTGTAAACCAACAAAATGCAAGCTGTAATTTTCAAAAGTTCAGCAATGACCACTGCAGTTGAAGACAAATAGCGAGGTCCTTCTTCTTTCAGTGTCCGAGAATATCGCATAGTCAACACCAAACTAGTTGTCTGAAAGACTAATATGCCCAAAGAAAGGTATTTTAAGTTGGTAGACATAGCTTGACAATCACCTTCCTGAAAAGAAAGATAGAAGAGGGAGATAATTAATTGTAGAGATTACTTTGTCACGTGATATATTCCCTGTTGAGAGCAGGGCCAGCATATAAGATGGGAAGGGCCACATTAGGAAGGACAATAAGGCAATGTGGCATTCTTACTATTTTATTAATTTATTTATTTGATTTACATCAATTTATTTGAATTACATTATTCTTTATATTTAATAAGAATCAGGTTGGGATGTCTTGAATGCTGAGCAGATTTCCAACCAGTTGGAGATTTCTTGGAGGATCAGTAGAATCAAGTGCTTTAAGAAACAATCTTCTAAAGGGAAGTTCCTTGTCTAACAAGACTGAGAGCCAATCTAGACTAATGTTCTGCTCTTAGATATAATACATATAATTCTCAAGATAACTTTTAGCTGAACCCACTGTTTGTATCATTTCTGCATTCCTTTATTTGTGGCGCATGTGTCTGTGTGTGCACGCATGTGTGTGTGCACGCGTGTGTGTGTGTGGTTACTGATATACTCAGGATGGAATGGTTTGACTTATGCCGTTCCTTACAGATTAGTTTATTATTGGATGTTTCCTCTTTCCCTTAAATTTCAGATCATTGAAATGTGTGCTAGTCTATTCCTAGGAGGCAGTTTTCTTAAGGCAGACCCCATGGCTACATCAAATGTCAGACTACTTGTCCTCATTTGCAGTCCCAGTTTTTTAGTACGCATTCATTATCTTGTTAAAAAGTTCCAGAATATTCAAAGTCTTCACGTTTTTGTGATGTTTCTGTTGACCGTAATAAAAGAATTGCCTGTCTGTGGCTTTTTGCATGACTTGGGATTAAGTCACAGAAGAGTACTGAAATACATTCCATGTTGAAGTTAGGACTGAATTATATTATATATATTGTTTATTTATTTGTTTATTGGTGAGGATAGCTTACTAAAACATGACCAATTGTTGCAGTGGGAAAAGGCCTCTGTTACTAGTTTCCTTGAGAAATTACTCTTTCTGTAATTTAGCCCTAAAGACATTGACAATATAGCCAACTTTACAGCATTACAAACTTCAGTTGTTATTGTTGTTGTAATGAAATGATCAAAATACCATTCTGCTCCTAAAACTGCTTCACAAATTAGGGCAGCCACACAGTAAAATGATTTTCTAAAAGTTGCTATTAAAATACTTCATTTGGCACAATTGACAGACACTTGAAAATTTACTCAGATAATAAGAAGTCCTAAGTTCTTAACTGTTTTTCCATCATTCTGCCAAAACTTCCTCCTCAAAAATCTTATTTGGATTCATGTGCCATGTTAAATGGTTTAACTATGGTGTATACTACTGTATTGTAACCTAAACCAAATAAGTACCCTATCACTAAATATGCTGAACTTTTGCTTTCTGGATGTTAATTATTGGTTATCTTTCTGGATAGATCTATGCAATGCCTGAACAAATGCATATTGCTGATTTATGATCTTTAAAGAAAAGTCCAGGAGGATAATTCACACCTTTGGGGAAATTATCCATAAACTAATCTCCACTATTCATAAAGATTCTTCTATACAATATAGAAGGCAGCTCTTGCATATAGTTTTAAGAATCATAGCTTTAAAGTTACTGCAGCTTTTTCCAACACGTGCTTCATTTCTAATATAATTAAAGAGCTGTTGCTTATGTCACAGGGGTAGAAACAGCAGCAACCGTCTGAAGAGAATGCCAACTCTACCCATATTGTTTGCTCCTAAATTTCAAGACCTCAATACTGTATTTGATTTTTGCCAGAGCAAAGTCCTGCCACTCTAAAGGAAAATGAAAACAGCTTGCTCTGAAGGAGTTAGGGTACAACTAATCCTCTCATTACTATATGCTCAGGAAAAGGAATTAAAACCTATAATGCTTACCTAAGATATCTCTCCTTCTGACCTGTTAAGGTGGAAAAAGCAAGCAAGAAAAAAAAAAGTCTGGTGCTGTGGCCTAGAGGGGAACCTCTTGCCTCCCAATCATGAGGTGAGTTTGATCCTAGGTAGAGGCAGATGTAGGATCTCCTGCTTGGGCAGGGGGTTAGATTAGATGACCTGCAAGGTCCCTTTCAACTCTGTTAATCTGTTAAACAATGCGTAGGTTAAAAAAAAAACCAGGAAAAAGGAAAAATTCACCTTTTGAAGAAATTATCAGCAAAATCATCTGCACTCTCTGGACATTTGTTTACTCTTGCTAGTATCTGGTGGCAGCTAAACAGCACAAAATCTAAACTAACCGGTTTCACTTCAGGAAAGGAGGAACAAATTTCTGAAGGTGGCTCTGGTGCTGAGGGAAACTAGTGAATGTTAAGATTTTATTTATTTATGCATGCGTTAAACAAATTTGTATAACAACCCACCTATCAAGAAGAAACATATGTTTGTTTCGCCCATCCCTTTTAACCACCAGAATAAGTATTTTGGTTTCCTGTTCAGATCAGGCTCCAAGAACTAAGATCCAAATGGAAACTCCATATATATTAAGCCAAAAGCAGTTAGTTCACACAGGCTCAGAAAAATATACATTTGAATAAATAGGAGCAAAAACATGGTAAAACTGAGTCACATCCTTCCCTGTATGCTTCCCTTATTCAAACAGACATTTTCCTGAGCCACTGTGAGTGCCCTGTAAAAGCTGTTGCTTCTTTGAACAGCAGTCAACAGAGAGATGCCAATACAGATCTTAAAACAAGATGCCCATGTTAGTTCTAGAGCAGTGATGGCAAACCTTTTTTGGTTTGTGCGCCAAAAGGGTGTGTGTGTGCTAGCATGCGTGCAGGTGCCCACACCCTTCCCTCTCCCCCCCATGCATGCGCACACACTCCCTGCTGCCCCTGCGCATGTGCACAATCCCCCCTGTCCCCGCGCATGCACACAGGCCCCACCGAAGCCTGGGACAGTGAAAAAACAGTCAAACAGGCAAACCGGAAGTTCGGAAAAACGCACTTCTGGTTTGCCTGTGGTGCTGTTTTTTGCACTCCAGAGGGTTCAGGGAAGCTTCCTGAAGCCCCGGAGTGCGAAAAACAGCATAACGGGCAAACCGGAAGTACATTTTTCAAACTTCTGGTTTGCCTGTTGGGCTGTTTTTTTGAAGCGTTCGGAGGGCGAAGCAGCCTTCTTCAAGGCTGAAAATCAGTTGCTGTTGCTGAGATAGGGCAACGTCTCGTGTGTCCTCCGATATGGCTCCGTGTGCCACCTGTGGCACCCGTGCCATAGGTTCGCCATCAAAGTTCTATGGACTGCATACCTTCAATTATGGTAGACTACTTTTCAAGTCTAAACCAGTGACATCCCACACCCTTCCATCTTGTCCCAAATTGCTGAACGACACTGGAAGAAATCTTGAGTCTATTGCATTTAGCTCCAAGCAAGCAGATTCAGCAGGACTGCTGTCTATATTCAATAATAACTAAGCCAAAAGTGTTGTTGGTCAGTCGGAAGGTCTGGGCATTATGGATGGGCACTACATTTCACCTGAAAGAGAAAGTTCACAGTGCTTCCTGATCTCTATCTCTTTATGGATTTCCAGGTTAGTGACAGAGGCAAGAAGAGCACATGCTCCATCATGTTAATGCGTCCATTGCAACTCTTCTTGAATCAGCGAGAGTTGTATGGTTACAGGGCAACAGCTACAATAAGCTCCATGAAAGGCAAATTTTAAAATTCTGTATTCAGGGTGTTAATGGATGCATGCTATTAGGAGCAAACTGTGCCCATATTGATAGACCTGAAAGCAGCCAAGTTTTTTCTGAAGCACAATTTAAGGTGTTGTTCTAATTTTTAAAATCCAAAATCGCTGGGGCCTAAAAAAACAAACAAACCCATCCAAAAAGGACAGCAGGATACATTCTCTTAAAGATATATGCACTTTCCAAACACCATTTATTAGACATACGAGAAAGGACCCTTCCTTTTGCTCGCCCCAAGCTATGCAATAATTTTCTTAGGAATTTTAATAGGTTTTTTTTTCTTTTTGTGTTTTCAGAAAAAGAAAACAAGACTTTCTTCTTTAACCAAGGTGTTTCAGTCTCACAGGGACTAAAGACATTAAGAGTGACTCTATTTTAATCAGATGTTAACTCTTTGTTCTATTTTTATTGTAGCTTTAAACAATTTTACTGGGGCAGAAAATAAGCCTAAACAAAAGCCAAGTTCCTTTAAAACAATTCACAAAGGATACTTTGACTCCATAAGACTCTTACTTGTCTTGAATCAAGAGTCAAACAATTCAAGTTTAAATGTGTTTGGCAAAGGTAATATTGAATAGACAGACATCTCAATGTCATTTCAAAAAATAGGTCTCATTGTAGGTGTAACATTCTGAAAATCAGTATTTGGATTGGGCAAATGGAAAGCTATATTATAAATTGTTACCAGTTGAGGGAAGGATACAACTATATAGTTTTCCATTGACTCTGGGACTAAAGTCATACAGTTTCTGTACCCAGGAATAATTAGAATCTACTATCATCTTATACTTTGAGGAAAGAATAGATGGGAGGATTTCCATTTCTTTATTTTCTTTATTCTTTTTTTAGAGAAGGACAATTTCAGAGTGTGTGAAAACTTGCATAAACTCAGCCTAGATTAAATGTCATCTGAAAAAAATATGAGCTTGGTAGAATCATGAGGTAAACCGTTCATCTGAATAAAACTACACCAAAAAGGAATAGGCACCATTCTACTGGAAATTTGTTTGGATGTGCATATTTTAAATTAACAAAGTACTAAAAAGAATACCAAGCTTATTCTTAGGATTAAGAACATGGTAAAATACAGGAATTATAAAAATTATCTTCTAAGACATTGTAAATTTGGGACACAAGGCAAGCAGAACATGTTTTGGCAACTTTGCCATTATCTCCACTGAAACCCTCCCCCCCAAATGTATATTCAGGTAATGTAGAAATACACACTACTGTATATCTATATTGTTAGAATCCTTCTGTATAATGTTTATATGTCCAGAATATTTTAGTTTAATTTGGAGATTAGTAAAAACATTAAAATATAAGCCAGTGAGAATTAAATATTTAAGTTAATTATTAAAGTGTTATGTAGTATTGACTCTAACAGTCAACCTATCTATTTTAAGATGAATGGTTGTTTACTCTGGATATAAGTTTTACCACTTTTGTCTGGAGACATCAAATAACTATTTGCTGTTCATTAAAATAAACTTTAAAAAGCCTATCCACAATTTCTAAACCAAATACTTTTACATAGATTTAGGTTCTGAACCTGAATCTATCTACCAGTAATTACTGTATATTCAAAGCAACACGACTGATCCTACAGAAAGTAGACATACAAGGGACAAATTCAATATAATGGCAATTTACGATGATCAAAATATTCACGGTTTTATGCTGTTTTTCCTACCTGACTTTACCACGTGTAGGCTATCAACTCTATCCTAATGAACACAAGACAACATTTGTAAAATTTATTGAATATCCACTTCTAATATTTCTAAGACTCCTACTTCCTCTTCAAATGCAGTTTTTAAAACTGATATTTCTAAAGGCAACATGTAACACAGCACTAAGATCTACTAATCAATGAAAAAGGCAAAAAAGTGCCTGATAAATTTCAAACTCTTTTGGCATACTAAACAGCACAGCTCTGGATCCCAACCATTTTACATTTACCAATATTTAGTGTAACTATAAAAATATATATATTGTTTTCCTAATAAATAATACAGACTACTAGAAAACATTATTAAAATGCATATAGATATACCAACTTCAAGAACTAACTTCTCTTTCTGAGTTTCCATGATTCCCAAAGAGAAATGAGAGCAGTATTCATTCAATCTTGTGGTTAAGGTACATAAAGTATTATCAACCGGTATCTGCTGCTGTACAAATTCAAAACAAAATGAAAGCCTCAAAGTTTGGTTAGTCACAACTTGCTAAATCCATTTTTTCATGTTCATATTCTTCAGTAAATATCAAACTTGAAGTTTAGGGGAAATGTTCATTTTTCAGTAGTAGTAGCAGTTCCACAGTTAAATAACTCCAAATGCAGTTTTCACAGAGGTCATATGGACGGAAAGTAATGTACAAAGAAAAAATTCTTTCAGTGCAGTATAGTCTAGTACTGTACTAAAGCCAAATGGCGTGTCAGCACTTACGCAACAATAATCTACATTTTCTACAGGAGCAATAGATCACCCATTATGCTACCTCATACACCAATAACAGGGTTTTGTTTCCTCTAGCTTAGCAACCGAACATTCATAATCTTCAGTACGAGATCTCATTTCACAAAGCACTTAATATTAAATATTAAATACAGAACCAGTGTCATTTCAGTAGCCTCCAGTAGTTATTGGAGTCTTGGTGTTTTAGCATAAATGACTGTTGCTCTAGCTCTCCTCTCCTTCCCTGTGCTTTAATGTCTCTAAGGACTTTCAAATATAAAATATAATATTTGGAACAAATATAATATTTGACATTGTTTCAGAAACATATTAAACCTATTTTGCTCCGAACTCCCTATGTGTCAGGCTCCAAAAAACATGCAGAGAAACCTCTAAGCAGTTTTCTTCATTATTCCTCACCTACAGACAGAAAGCAGGCTATTTGCATCATTAAAGATATATATTGGTGCTAGTGATCATCTTTAAATCGCTCCATGGCATTGGACCTGGTTATATACGCCTGCTACCAGCATCAACCTCCCTCCGACCAGTACGCTCCCACAGAGAGGGACTCCTCCGGGTGCCGTCGGCCAAACAATGTAGGCTGGCGACACCCAGGGGGAGAGCTTTCTCTGTGGGCGCTATAACTCTATGGAATGACCTCCTGCCGGAGTTACGGAAGATCTCCGACCTCAAATTATTCCGCCGGGAATTGAAGACCTGGCTGTTCGGCAAGCAGGTCTAGCCTGATAGGCAGTTTTAATTTGGTCGATTTTAAAGGGATTTTAAACAGCCAAATGATATAATTATTTTAAACGTTATTTTAATATTTGTAATATGTATTGAGGTATTCTATGTGTTTTATAACAGGCTGTGAACCGCCCTGAGTCCTTCGGGAGAAGAGCGGTATACAAGTATAATAAAAATAAATAAATAATCTATCCTCTTTAATCATCACAGCCAGAAGTCAAAAGTCCTTTTTTATTTTTACGTAAAAAGTCCATAAGAGGCTTTCAGTCAGCAATAAATGCAGATAATGTATTTTCTCTAATCAAATAAGTTAATTTATCCATTTCAGCAAAATCTCTCAATTTCATCAATCATTCCTCGATAGTGGATAATGTGGAATCTTTCCATCTCTGTGTATACAGTACTGTCACAGCTGTGATTAAATATTGCAATAATCTTCCAATATATGGCTATTAATTTTTAAAATAATAGTTCTGGCTTTAATATTAATTTTAAAAATTCTCTGTATCAAAGCATGTATTGTATCTAATTTTTGTAGCTTTTTTACACCAGGAGTGATTAAATGTCCCTTCATGTTGTTCACATTTCAAAATACATCTTTATACATTCTAGAAAATTTCTCTGGCATCATGCCAATGATGCATAATTTTATTTAAAAATACATTTTAATCACATACTTTCCCATTGATATAGTATTGCCAAAAATTGATAGTCCACTTTATCATATATTCTGAACCATTTTGTTCTTTCTCTGCTTCAAGTTTTAACAAATGTTTGTACATTTTAGCAAGTACATGTTCATCAACAGTACACAATTGTATTTCAAATTCTAATTTACTTTGCTTTAGACCATAAGTCTTTCTATCCATTTTAAATCTTTCAGATAACTGTACGTGGGAGAACCACATTGACAACTACAGGTAGTCCTTGACTTACAACAATTTGTTTAGTGAGCTCTTGAAGTTAATGACTGCACTGAAAAATGTGACATATGACCCTTTTTCACACTTAATGACCTTTGCAGCATCCCCATGATCATGTGATTTACATTTGGATGCTTGACAAGTGCTTCATAATTATGACTGTTGCTGAGTCCCAAGATCATGGAATCACTTTTTGCAACTCTCTGACAAGCAAAGTCAATGGGAAAGCCATCTTCAATTAACAACCATGTTACTAATTTAACAACTGCAGCGATTCATTTAACAAATGTGGCAAGAAAAGTCTTAAATGGGATAGAACTCACTTAACAAATTTCTTACTTAGCAACATAAATTCTGGACTCCATTGTGGTCATAAGTCAAGGACTACCTCTATATACTTCTGGTATAGTTGTTCTTTTGATTTGATTGTAAATTCCCCGTGATAATTTTTCCAATAAGTCCTGATATGTCAACTATTTGTCTTTATTGGCTCTTCTCTTTTACACTATGCTTCTTGAGCTGAGATCCATAAAGGGGTTTTCAGCCACAGTTTTTAGCTATTCACAGCTGGTGTTCTGAACCTGAATTGATGACAGATGTAGTCTACACATGCTTTTTGATGCTGTCTTGCAGAATGGCTTTTAAATCTTTTCATCTTTTCACAGTTCTGAATGGTTCCCCAGGGTTTATAAATCTATGTGATGCTCTGAACGCCTGGCAATTGGTCAGGGAACTGAAGCAAGCATTGGGCATTCCCGCTGCCTCTTCATTCAAGCACGTCAGTCCAGCAGGTAATACTGAACTTCCAAGTTCTTACCGGTTTCTGAGATTGTCTTGTAAAAAAACATGTCAGGGTTTTAGCTAAAGAAATTGATTTTCTATAACGTAATGAAAAATAATGATGTGGAATAGAAACAATCGTGGGTCTCAGGACAACATTGTGAAATAATGTTACACTTTTGTAACTTGAGAAGTCACCTTCAGACCTCTGAAAAGCGGCTTTTACTGTCTTTCATTTACTAGGTGCTGCTGTTGGTGTGCCCCTCAGTGAGGAAGAAGCTCAGGTCTGCATGGTGCGTGACTTGTATCCTACTCTAACACCCTTGGCAACCGCATATGCCAGAGCAAGAGGTGAGTGGGGTCTCAAAAGAATACCATATTTTCATTTAACATTCTGGTTAGAATTACTGCTGTTCCTAATAATAATAATAATAATAATAAATTTTATTTGTATACCGCCCTCTCCCGAAGGACTCTGGGCGGTTCACTGTCTGCATAATGATGGTAGACAATGGTACTGGCCAAACTGTTTAAGGTATTTTCTCACATCTGTCCTTCAGAAATCACTGTCAACCTCATGCTGTTCAATTACTTTATAAATGCCAGTTGCTATGAAATAGTTGAAAGATACTTGATTTGTCAAGCAGGAAATAAAGAAAAAGCTTCTACATATTTTAAAGTTCTAAAGCTGGATCCAGCCTGCGGCAGATTCCGTCCAGTTGCTGTGTTCTTTCTTCTATATATAACATGGGTCTTTCTCAATGAGAGTTTCTTAGTTTGAAAACATTATTTTTTTCCAGGTGCTGATAGGATGTCATCTTTTGGGGATTTCATTGCTTTATCTGATATCTGTGATGTTCCTACAGCTAAGATCATTTCAAGGGAGGTCAGTAACTAGCATTTTCTCCTACAGTCATAACTTCAGTTGAAAATAACTATATCAATGTATGACTGCCCAGAGTCACCTTGTAAATTATTAACAAAGTAAATAAATAATAACAATGCATTCGGGGATAGTTGGGGGACTTCATGGGTTTTCATGGGTATCTTGACCTTTGTGAAACATTAAGAGATTATTTCCTCCCCCTCAGTCCCTCAAATAAGGCTGGTTTTTGTCCATACCCGCAACAACCAAAACACAAGCTGTAAACTTACAGGAGATCACAACATCATGGTTACATACCTTGTGGCTCTAATAATAATCCTAGCCATAGTAATTATAAGCTCCTGCAGTAGAGGATTGATCTTATCCTGCTTCTAGTATTTATAACAAAGTGGAAATTGGGAAAGTAGTGCTTTCAAACATGGAATTGTAAAAGGACTTTATGAAAGTGAAAAGGATGCTGAGAAGAGTTTAATTCTGCAATGCTGGTTAAGGGCTCCCAGAATAGGCAACTCCAGTATGAGTTGAGGGAACATGAGCACCCGGAGGCTCCAGCTGGCGCAGAGTGCAGCTGCGTGGGTAGTTATGGGGGCAACTTGGCGCTCCCAGGTAACACCTCTCCTGCGCGAGCCACACTGGTTGCCGGTGGTCTTCGGGTGCGCTTCAAGGTGTTGGTCACCACCTTTAAAGCAGTCCATGGCTTAGGGCCTGGTTATCTACGGGACCGTCTACTACCGACAATAACCTCCCACCGGCCAGTACGCTCCCACAGAGAGGGCCTCCTCCGGGTGCCGTCGGCCAAACAATGTCGACTGGCGACACCCAGGGGGAGAGCCTTCTCTGT
>JANHGD010002805.1:125226-147934 GCA_027560375.1 Imantodes cenchoa
TGCCATGTAGGGCTTTAAAGGTCAAGACCAACACCTTGAATTGCGCCCGGAAGCCAACCGGGAGCCAATGCAGCTCGGGGAGGATGGAGGACGAGTGGGTGTATCATGGGACACCCACTACTGCTCTCACGGCTGCATTCTGCACCAGCTGCAGCCTCCGGACGGTCTTCAAGGGTAGCCCCATGTAGAGTGCATTGCAGTAGTCAAGTCGAGAAGTGATAACCTGCCTTCCATGGAGGACCTGTATACTGCACAAGTCAAAAAGAGGGCTGTGAAAATATTTACTGACCCCTCGCATCCTGGGCAAAAAATGGTTTCAACTCCTACCCTCAAAACGATGCTATAGAGTACTGCACACCAAGACAACTAGACACAAGAACAGTTTTTTCTCTGAACGCCATCACTCTGCTAAATAAATAATTTCCTCACCACTGTCAAACTATTTACTAAATCTGCACTACTATTAATCTTCTCATCGTTCCCATCACCAATCTCCTCCCACAAATGGCCAATAAAATTCTATTCTATTCTATTCTATTCACATACATACATACATACATACATACATGCATGAATTGCATGGTTGTGATTTTTTTAGATGGAAATTGCATCTTTAACATACAAATAAAAGAAAACCCAACAACACTTGAACTATTTTAATTTTTTATTGTGGAACTGAGCTTATTTCCTTTACATCAAATATCCTCAATGGTAGAGGGGATATTGCACACAAATATCATAAAAGCACTACATATTACTTTCACTGGAAACTAATTTTCTACTTTAGATATGACTTGATAGGATAGAGGTGATGAAGGATTATAAGACATAAAACCATACACAGCTGCAGACTGACACAAACAAGACCATTCAGAACAAGAGAGAGGAGTGAGGTGCTTCTCAGCCACGACAAGACTTTCTCTCCAAGGTTGGAAGAATTAAATGGCTGCAGGCCATCATGTGAAAGCATCCTGGACTTTTAGAACTGTGCTTTTTCTGGTGTGTTTACAGCCCAGTCTTGCATGAATAGAACAGTCGCTCTGGGCAACAAGAGCTCCTAAACTAATTTAGTGCAGAGAAACAATTCCCCCCCAAATGTTCAAGGTTTTGATGCTGATTTCTTATTTTGTTATGTTTATAAGATCACAACAAATATTTTTGTTTTAAAAAAAAAGGAGCAAACATCCTTAACAAGGCAAGCAATGCAGTTTCCAAATGTATATAAATAATTAGACCAATTTTTGTGGTTTCTTCTACTATCAAGGAGCACTTACAATTTTTTTTTGGTAAGTTTAAGTATAACATTTCCCCATTACTAATATTTCTAGACTACAAAAAATGCCTATTATCTGTGAGCTAGAACTTATGTATGGAGAAAAGGGCTATGGCCATCGCTCCACAAGTGAGGGCCTTAAACATGTTTTCATAGCATCATCCACTTATCACTGAAGTGATGTAAAATCTGTCCTCATTATTGTTAATCATGGCACATCAATGTTGGGATGATTCTAGAAGATGCTTGCTAGTGGAGAAATGACCCATGAAGCTAAGCTGGGAGTTCTTGGAATGTTTTCCTTAACTAAGAGCTTCTTAGTACCGTGTTGCAAGGTTCCTAAACCGCTTAATCTATTGAAGACAGCTAAATATATTTGTATACACATTTGGATTCATTCACTACTGTATGGGAAGTTAAACACAAATCATGAAGAATTAAAGATTAATTAAAAATGTAGTAGTTGCAGAAATTAGACCCACCATAGGAAAATGTAAAAGCATGCAAAAGATCTGTTTTAAGTTTGAATGTGACCTCAACTAAACTGCTGTCACTGAATTTTATTCAGTGGGAAAGTACTATCATAACAGCACAATGAGGGGAATGTTACCAATGGTAAAATTTTCTGGAATGCATATAGCACTCTACTTTTGTTTCATTAATTAATATTGAATTATTAATTTAGTTAATATTGAACCATGCTTCTAGTAATCTGTGCTGAGTAACAGAGCACAATATCGGTATTCATGGTACTTCAGATTGACTGTCACTATACTAACTATGTAGGGCTGTGACTAACACAACTGTTAGTTCTAGATGAGCTTCCTAAAACAACAGTAACAGAAATCCAGAATTGAGTGCCATTCAAATTCAGTCCCGATTGCCATTCAAAACCCTATGCCTGCTTGTTCAAAAACAATTGTTTATGAACTGTATAGCCTACTACTATAGCTTTATTCAGAAACTTAAAAAGAAAATATAGGCTTGGATCTAAAAGGCACATCAACTCATATGCAGGGCAAATGCCAATGTCATGCCCACTACATGTCCCTGTACTTTCAGAAGTATTCCTGAAATTTTCCTCAGGAGCAAGTTGTCAGAAAACAGAACATTAAAAGACTTCTAATGCTAGAATCAATGATGCAAAATGAGATCTTTGAGAAGTGATGCAAAATGAGATCTTTGAGCAAAGCTATACAAACTGGTACTTCTACCCCCAAAAAACAAGTTATTGGACTATAAATTCTCAAACTTTGCAATTAGCATGCTGGCTGACAATGCTGGAAATTGTAATCCATTAATTTGCACACCAGTAAGATAGGGAAGGCTGTCATAAGTGAATATATATTACCATAAAAATCAAGATTTGCCAAATTAAAGATTAGAGTTAGGTCCTTCAACCGTTTGGAAGCATAAAGTAAAAAGGGAAGTTTATACCCACAGAAATCCCAATCTAACCACATTTCTGATTCTATACTAAAATAATTACAAGAGGATCAATAATGTGCTTAAAGTGTGAAGCAGTATCAGGGCCAAATTTGAACTCCATTAAGGTGGTAATCCTATATATGTTTATTGGGAATAAGTCCCACCGCATACAACAGAGTTGATTTGATACAGCATACATAATGATCTGGCATGCTGATTTCAGACAATTGCTTCAACAGGCCTATTGATATACATATCTGCTATGTTTTCACTTTTTGGACACAGCAAATTAATTTCCCTTTTGCACATTTAAATATATATTTAATATTGTTTATTGAGTATGAACTAAAATAATCCTCATAGAAGTTCAGTTCAAAACAGACTGATAACTTCCATGATCTAGTCAGTTTTTTTATCTTATTGTTCACATTTTCTTTTCTTCTTTTTTTTCCTTTGGCAAGAAGAAAATTAAAAACATTCCTGCTGGGTAAATCCTTTAAAATTTGCTTAAAAACAGCAAATTGGGGGGGGGGAGGGGTTTCATAAAATTAATTCATCTTGAACAATAATAAATGGAATATTCCATTGTTAATTGGCAGAGCTGATTGCAATCACTTGGCACACACTCAGAATAAATCATCTAATTCAATATTTCCGTATTAAGGAACTCTCCAGATGAATTTCTCCAGAATTCCCCAGCCAGCATGGCCATTGCTAAGAAACCCAGATATTTTCAAGGTGGCCAACTAAGTAAAACACAATCATTATGCTAACAATGTGGTAGAGTAACAGCTTTGCCCAGTAAATGCTTACATTTTAACCTTCTGTCAGTACTATCGGCCTGGGTCATCCAATGTGGATGAACATATGGTTAGGACTGTATCACATTAGTGGATGATAATAGAATTGTATTAGAAATAGCAACTGTTGGGCTAAGAAAGGGGATGAGGTATGGGAGAATAACATTCAGGAATATATCAAATAACATGTAGTTATTTCTGTTTAATGGGTACCAGGACAATGTTTTCCCACTGCTGCATTACCCAAAAGCAGCATTCACAATTATGAATTCAGCTATCCTGCTTCTTTCAAAAATACATTTTTCCCTAGCTTTTCATTCCACAATCATACCAGGTTTTTTTAAAGACTTGGAATCCAACCCATAGAGCTTCTATCTACGCTGTTCCAAGAAAAATAAAGAGCTATAAGAACAGAAGTGTTTCTTGGATAAAGGTAAAATAATAAATAAAATAGCATTGCTAGAATTGTCAAACAAAAACAAAATATTAGAATTTTTTTAAAATCCACAAAACATAAACAATATTTCACAGCATTAATTGGGCTACCCAGCCCAAATTAAAGAGAATCTAAAGTAATATTAAAATATATAAAAATTAGCAAAATAAAACAAAAACAATGCAACGATTAAAATAAATTATATAACATATAATAAACAAAATGCCGTAGTTGTCCCCTACTAAATGAAATCAGAGCATTCTGAAAACATGGTTGGCATAAAACAATACAAATTCCTATTATAGAAAGAATGAAATTGTGAAAAGTCTGTGCAGAGCTGCAAAGTAAATCATTAAGGATAATGGAGGTATTATTACAGGTAGTGATAACATGTACTCTGGTCATGAAAATACTATACCAGCGTGAGAAATATTATCAGACCTCTGTTATCACACATTTTATTATTTTTCTGACTTTTCATTTCCATCTGTCTTATAATGAAATTGTAGGTTTCCCAGAAGAGGTGGTCTTGAACATTAAAAAATAAGCAAGTAAGTTTGCACTAGGCCAGGCACATGTAATTTGTCTGGATAAATGGAATGGTGGCGTGTTTGGGAAGATGAGAGAAGAACCAGAGAACCCTGCAACCCTAGCCGGTGCTGTAAGTGGCAGGGAGAAAGTAGTGTGGTTGCATTCTGTGTGCTATGCTAGCATCACCACTCAATTGCTACTGCTACGAAGCCAAGTGGAACGATGTGTGACCAAACAACCCAACCTCAGTCACACCTAAAATTGATTCCTGTAATCTGCAGAAATTATGCATACCTGAATAAATTTTGCATACTTTGTTTTTCTGTGTGCTAATTTGAAAACATGCGGAATATTAAATCCCATCTGATTATAAGAAATCCTGATCAGCCGCTCTCCTTCCTGTTATTCTACCGTAGGAATTAGAAGCTCTGAAGAATCTGGGAGCTGAGGTTCTCATCAGTTAAACTCTGTGGTCAGGATTACATTTTGCACGTTTCTATGATTTCACAGAATCACATTATATACAGTATACCCTGTTCTGGTTTTACTTTGGGGAAGGATCCTTCAATTAATTATACTTAAGACAGTGTAGGATAAAGGAATACCTAGGAAAATTAAGTCAAGACCTCTGCTGCCCAACTAACACTGGAGGGTTACCAGCAGTCCCACAGGACTGCTTGTAATGTCACAAAGCGCGGTTTGATGCAACCCCCCCCCCCAAGCCGTAAGCTGTGTTTATTGGTACTGTGAAATAGTGCCATCACAAATGACTCCTTGGATTACATAAAGCCATGGAATAGCCCCCAATCCAAGCTGCCTGCTTAAAAGAAAGCAAACTAACCTTTCAGTCCTTAGTTCTCTGATCACTAACACCTAACGATATTGCTAGTGTGCTCTCCGCAAGATAATCCTTGGCAGTCAGCTATGGTCAATAAATATGTGTACTGTTTTATCGTACTTCATTCTCACCAGAACTCAAAATAACACTATGTGTTGTCTTACAAAACTACTAAAAAATTCGCCTTCACCTGGGTTTTCTTTCTGCATTTTCCTGTAAACAAAACATGTTTAAAAATTCATCTATTAAAAGTTCGTGCACAGCTAAAAAAATTCTGTACATTTGTCTCCATATTAAGTCTTAAATTAACAATCAAACTAATGTAAGACAAAACAAAGCTTCAAAGACTGTACAGATGTGCAGACAACCTTTTTGTAACATCCCATATATTTTTGTAATTTTGAATTTCTGGTACTGAACACCTTTTCTTTCATGCCTCCAGGAAGCAGGAAAAAAGAGGGAAGGGGGGGAAATAATAATAACTTCAAACAAGGTTTGCTGTTCAGGTGCACCAATGAAGTGTTCAAGTTACATACGTAATTCATAGCATCAAGCTGACCAATCAGAGAGGTTTCCAATAGCACACATGCATACCCATAGTTCTGTACTGGTGTAACTATAATCCTACACAGATGTTTTATAAACTTGCTATCTTGCATTAAAAAATAAGTGCATCAAGTATCTTTGTACATTCAAGTCACTTTCTAAGGCAAATCGTCTACCATAGGTACTCCCAACTGCTTTGGTATTTTGCTTCAGTAAACTTGTCAGTGACCCGGGTGTTTTAGCATGCAAGTTTGTCAAATTTGAAAGAACTCTGAATTTTCGCTGGGAGCATGCCTTAGACCAATATGTCCGCATGGTAAACTGAATGGGGTTCAAACCACATGCGTATTTTGTCTAAGAGAATTGTGTTACGTAACGATGAAACACTGAATGGGAAGTTGCCAATAGTAAGTGTTTCCAATGCAATGTTCCTTCAAAACCACATTGTTTCACTTAATGTTCTAGCTAAGATGTCACTAAATTAAATATGCCTACTCTGGGAAAAAAAACAAATATTTCTTTCTCTAGGATGCTAGACTGCAGGAGGTAAGTCACTGACTGCTTTGTAACTAATGCAGAATTAATTATTTTATTCTCCTCTATGCCGTCCAACTCATCTTCCCCCTCCCCTCCTCTCTCTCCACCTTTTCTCTCTGTTTCTTCCAAGGGCAAATGCCCCCAACCTGGCAGAAGTCAGCAGTGTTTGCTAGTGCATGGTTTCCTAGTGTTCAATGAGGATGAACCTGAATCTGCAGGTTTTGCAGTAATTTGAACCCTATGGTGGGAATACTGTTATTTCCCTTAGCAATTAGCAAAGACTAAAAAAAAATAGTGACTTGCATCACTCTGATACAGTATAGCATTTGGCAGGTATATATAGTTCAGCAGCTGAATTAGATGGATTATATTTTTAGAAAAAGTATTTTCAAATTCAAGAATTTCTGGAAACAAAGTTTAAAGTTGAAATGCATTGCTTTTTTTTTTTTTTTTTACAGTTCAATCTTGCATGCGGGAAAAGATTCATCTTGCATAACAACAGTGCTACTGCTTGCCAAAACCATGATGTTAAGATCCTGTTGTTTCTCGTGGGTCTCTTGGTACCATTCTCTCATCACTTCTGAATCATGTGTTGGGATTAATGTCACCTGTCATACAAAGAGTGCGTTAGAGAAGAAATTACAAAAGGAAGAACAATCAAAAATCTCATTACGGCACTGACACTCTAAGGATGTGCACAACCCTGGAATGGAAAATTGTTTGCTGTGGGATGATTTAGCAATTTCTGGAAGTGAATCCCTCCCTTACAACAACATACCAGCAAGCAACAGAGCATTCTAAAATTCTCTAAAAAATGAAATTCTCAAACTGGGAGTTTTGTAAAGCCCTGTGACTGCACTGCCAACCAACTAGTACCATGATGGCGAACCTATGGCATGCGTGGCACAGATGGCATGCAGAGCCCTCTGTGCGGGCACGCCAGCCGTCACCCCAGGCCAGTTCCAGTGCACATGCGCGAGCGCCTCCCACCGGCCAGCTGGTCTTTGGATCTCTGCTGTGCATGTGCAGAGGGCAGGGTGTATGCAGGGGACGCATGTGCACATACGTGGGGGGTGGGACGCATGCGTGGGGGTACATTTTGGGGCCTTGTGCAGCGCCCCTGTGTCCCATTTTGGCTTCCAGGTTTGTGCACGGGTATTGAACACAGAATATATGATTAATCAATTACAAAAGATGCAATCAACTCTCCTGAGTAAAAAGACAACTGTTAAAGATTTAGATCAGGGGTTGGCAACCTTAAATCCTCAAAGAGCCACAAATGTCCTAACCGGAAGCCCCCCGTTCAATTCTGGAGCCGACAGGCAGTCCGGTTCCCCCACCATAGAGTCTCCTCCTAGTGCGGTGTCCTCCACCTGTCCTAACCAAAAGCCCTATCAATTGTGGAGCTGACCGGAAACCCCACCCCTTGCCATAGAGTCTCCTCCTGGCCCACGCTGCTTTTCCCCCCTAACCAGAAGCTCCTCTCAAAATTGTGGTGCTGATCAGTGACAGGGAGTCGCAGCAGAGGGATGGAAGAGCCACATGCGGCTCCAGAGCTACGGGTTGCTGACCCCTGATTTAGATGCACCACTTTTCTCATCTTGTGATTTTAAACAAAAGTAAGTTCTTCCCCTTTAGGTTTCATTACTGAATTCAGATAATTAAATGATGATTCTTAGCATGTTATTTTTAACGGGCTTTCCTTTACTTCATAGATTCTGGAGAACGTACCTGCATATTGCTTCCCCATTGAGCTTTGCCTTCCAACAGGGAATCCAAGACAGCCCTGCTTGGTTCTTCAGCAGCAGGATCATTCCCACTCACAACATAATAGGATGATCTCACCCTCTTGAAAAATTCTATATCAACATTCTTGCTATTGCTGTGGTTGGGAATATAGACCAGGTCCAAATACACAGGAGGTCCTGGAGGCACAGCTATAGATTTTGTTGGCTTCCCAGTTCCAGGTCCTAAAAAAATAATAAATAAATAAGAGTCCTGTCTCAGTTTGTGGTAATAAACGTTGTCTACTAATGATAAACTCAAGTTGGACAGAGTAACACATCAAGCTCCAGCTGTGATGTTCATATATTTTTTAATGGTTTTGAATTATCTTGTGGAATTTAAGCAGGTGATAAAATCAGATATTTGTACCATAGAAATGTACTTAGTGAACAGAACAAGATATGTACAAAAAGAATAAGTTATTAACCATAGTGTGTATGCATGCATACATGCCTGTTTGTGTATATGTATGAATGCGTTCATTTTATTTTATTTATTTTCCAATTTTTTTGGTACAGGAACACAAAGCAGCATAAATAGTGCTCCTTTCTCCTATTTTCTCCCTACAACAACTGTGAAAGAAATTGGGCTGAGAAGAGAATGACTGGTCCAAAGCCATCCAGTGTGCTTTCTTACCTGAGAGGCACCAGAATACATCCATCCATACAAACATAGTCTCCCTACTCATAGTCCAATACCTGATGTACTACACCACATGGGTTCTGAATATCACATATTACAAGGAAGGTGAAATATAAAAGATTCAGGAGCACAAGCATTAAGAGTGAAGCTTGACTTCTAGTTTCTTTGGAAAAATCATATGGAAATAATCTGCTCCTGCCCATGGCTGAGATAACTTTTAAAACACTCCCATTCTAGCCTATAGCCTAATATTTCTTGGGAATTGCTTACACAATTATTATCTACATCTGCCCTTTTTTCAGATCAGTCAAAGTTGTCTAACTGCTGTCAGATAAAGAAAGAATGGCAGCTATAGAGTGATTTCACGTTGTTGTGTATACAATAATAATAATAATAATACAATGTTCCAAAAGAACTAGAGCATTGACAAAAATCATCATCAGTCAATTGCAAAAGGCAGCCTTACTTAGACCTGCTTACTATCCTGGGATGATACCTATGATGATACAAAGTTCAAACAGCAACATCTGCCTATCCCTTTTGGAAGAACTTGATAGATAAAAATGTCAAATCCAGTCTAAATATTTGATTGACTGTGTGACAAAGCATAATGAAGAAGATTCATTACCAGAAATAAAAATATTCAGGGAAGCAGAACTGAAAGAAATCAGTTCTGAAAAATTGTGAAAATAAGAGATCCCCCCAAAATAGGAGAAGAGTCAAAGAAACTCAGTATCAATAATTGGAAATATAAATTATTTCCATAATTTAATAATTGAATATTTGATATAAACTATATGAATGATAACTTATCAACTTATCAACAAGAACAGGCTAGTACTGAAACAACCTATTAATTCACCCCTAAAAAAAGAAGAATTAAAAGAGATTATGGCACATGCCGTACTAGACTGCATTTTTTATAAAATGGATTGTCACATCCATTGGATTGGATTGTCACATGTTTGGAAACAAATGATGTCAGTAAAAACATTAGAATGTTTAAAGAAAAAAATAATGCAGCGAAAGACAGAATTGGAAATGGTGGTTGGAAATGAACAATATGGGCTTATCAACATAAGGAGAGACATCTTCCATTATTATCCTTATTAATCATTGCCATGATCCTTCTTTCAATGATGTATGAAAACAAATCCTAGTTATTAAAAAGCAAAAAAAATGCTAATTAAATATTACATTTGTTTTATATGAACAATATGAAGCTTTATAGAAAATCATTAATCTAAATCCAGTCATTGACAAACACAAAGAATTTTAAAGGACATAATATGGCAATAAAATTTTGCTTATGAAAGTTTGATGTAGTAGCAATAAAATGGGATAAAATCACAAATAGTACAGTAATGGAATAAAAATGCTGAATGGCCGAACCATCAAGAACTGTCAGGATGAAGCCTACAAGTATCTGGAAAATTTACACTTGGATAACATCAAGCATGGGCATATTAAAAATCTGATTAGTAAGGGATATATCCAAGGAATGGACAAACTGTCAAAACAATATCAAAGCTATCAGTACCTAGGCCCTTTCTGTGATACGAAATGCTGAAATTATTTAATGAACAAAAGCTAAACTGGACAGTTTGAATTGAAAAATAAGAGATGACTATTCACTTATCATATAACTGATTATAAACAATAGCATAACACAAAATGATTCACTGGAACATCTGTAAAAGTTATTATGTACCAGTAATGAAAAAATGGTGGGAACATAAGAGTTGAAAAAGTAGTAAAAAATGAGTAGGTTAAAATTTTGTTGAAATTCCAAATAAAACTGATAAAAGTCTTGGCTCACGAAAGTCTTGACCCTAACACACCAGATACAATTGAGGTTAAAAGAAGAAAGTATGGATGATTGATGTAGCAATACCAGGGGATAGTAGAATAGAAGACAAAGAATGGAGAAGAACATAAAATATCCAGACTGAAAATCAAGACGAAACCTTATGGCATAAACCAGCTGTGGTGCTTCCAGTGGTTATGAACACTCTGGCTAGCACTTTGAAAATCTGTGTATTGACAAATTTTCCATCTGTCAATTACAAAAAATCACACTACTTGAATCCTCACTTATCCTACACCAACACATGGTAACATCTTACGTTTTTGGATAGAACTCAATCCATATAAACACTAAAACCAGCTAAAAAATGCAGCTGTGACTTCATATTGTTGTGAACAGATAGTAATAATTTATTGTGAATTCACATTGTTCTGTATGTAATAATAATCTATTCAATTTATAGGCTACCCAACTCTTAATGACTCTAGGCTGCTTATATTTCTTTCTAATATTATGGTTTCAAATTAGTAGAGAGTAACACAATGCTCAGTGGCTATTTTAAAACTAAGTATCTGACCACAGATTGCAATGTATATTAAGAGTAGTATTCTCCTTTGACTAAGAAGTAAAAAACATTATCCATAATTTTAATCATTTAAGATTATTTTCCAATATTGTTGAATCTAGTTTGAATTATTCTGACTTCTAAATACAGGTTTTAAAATTTCCAGCAATCACTGACAGAAATATTATCATTTCTTAATGCAATAATTTTTCATTTTCTTTCTCAAAGACTGATGACAACTATAAACTAAAACCTAGCATAACAACTGATGTATTAGGTTCCAATTCCATAACTTGGATTTGTCTGTGAAGGAAATATGGGTTCTAAAATCCAAAATATCTTGAAATGAAGAGTTAGAGAAGGATAGCTACTATCCATTCACCATTTTTTTAACTTTTGCTATACTAGGCAATGTTCAGAAATATATTTCCATGCAATTTTTCTGTAATAACAGATTACATTTATTTATATTCCATCTAATCCCAATTTAAAGCACAATTTTTTGAAGAAGGAATAATATATCAGCCATTTTGACAAACTTTGATACCTTTTTTTTAAATCCTAAGAGTTGTGAGGGATGTAAAATGATCTGAATATTTAAGTCCGAAAATTCATTCTGACTTTCTAGTCCTTTTTTTAACATGAAAGAACTCTGCATTCTACAATTATCTTGATTTGACTATCTTCTTGATAGACATCTTTCTATTTTTCTTTCAAACTATAATGTTTCTCATGAAAGGAGTCTAAGTTTGTTTTTGCTTCTTTTTATGCTCCCCTCCCCCCTCCTGAAAAGATTTCATGAAAAATCACATTAGTAATATTTTTCTACATTCCAACTGCCATCTTTAAATTGAACTGGACTGGACTCTTAAAAATGCTAGTATATTGTCCACATGGTAAAATGTTTACTGTGGGAACTTTGTTTTATCTTGCACAGCTACACACTATTCTGAAAGATTGTTTAGAAACACTTGTAGACAAACATAAATGTTTCATTTTTTAAAAACCAATGTTTTTTCTAACAAGTTGAATTGTAATCATTCAGGTTAACAAGTCTGAAATAAACTAACTTAATGCTATTTCAATATATCCTCATGTAAAATACTGGCTTTTAAAACAGGTAGGTTTAAATACAACTACAGAGAAATATATCTACATTCTCTTTAGTAATTTAGTTACGGTAATCCAGCTGTTTCAGAATTCTTAGCCACCAGTTGTCAATGAAGGCTGAGAATTTTGAGTGCTGCAGTCTGGTACCTCTCAAAGATAATAGGTTGAAGGAAGCTGATATATGAGATTAACTCTACAATTTATCCCACCTGAAGTTGTAGTTTTTGCTGACTTTGATGTTGTAGAATTGGCTGCATTCTTCGTTTCCTTATCTTTCTCTTCATTATGAGATGATTTTATCTCTGGAGTAGAGGCATTTTTGGCAGCTTTCTCCACAGACTCCTTCTTCTTTGGAGAAGCTGTTCTGGAAACCTTATCTAAGCCAGCAGGTTTTGGAGAAGCCACTTGCTTAGGTTTGCTATCACTCTTCTTGGCAGGAGAGGAAGATTTGGTCTTAGTCCCCTGCTTTTTTGTTTTCGTTTTTTCTTTCAGGTCCTTTTTCAAAGGCTTCCCTAGATTCTGTTCAATAGGTAATGTCTCTGGATCTACCATGGAGACATCTGGGTGCCTAGGTGAAGGGCTGCGATCTTGAACAGGGACTGGGGGAGGGTCAATGTGTTCATATGTAATCGTCTTATCTGTTGGTATCGTTTCAGATTCATCTTCTGAATCAATGTTAGCATCTGCGGTAATGGAAGGACACTCTTCCGTTTCAGGGGGTACATCTGAGTCGGTCTGTGACGGAGCAGATTCACTTACGGAAGTTGGGGGTGTTTCACCACACAGGCGAGCTTGCTGTTTACCTCCAGAGGGCGGTAGAGCACCTCCGGACTGAATTAACAGCTTTTCTTGTTCTTGAGATTGTTCTTCATTTGCAAACCATTCTAAGGGATTAGGATTTATAAAAGAAGGCGACAGTTCTGTTTTGGGATGCTTGTATTCACAGGATGAGACAAGACATAAATCAACATCTTGACGGGTTTCTGATTTTTCTGAAACAAAGTATTTGTCATTTTCGTAGCGATAACTTGAAATGTCAGGTGATTTGGTAGCTTTCTCTGCATACTCAAAAGGATAATGGACAGACTCTGACGGTTTGGTCGATTTTTCATAAGAATAATCAAGGGCTTCTGGTGACTTGGTGGTTTTTTCTGCTTTTTCGTAGGAATAACTATCTGCCTCTATTGATTGGGTAATTTCCTTTGTTGCAGCATAGTCATAATCAAAGGTTTCAGGGGATTCAGTGACATCGTCTGTTTTTTCATAGGAATAACTAAGAGTCTCAGGTGACCTAGTAGTTCTTCCAGTTTCCTTATAAGAGTAAATAAGCGGTTCTGGTGATATGGATGTTTCTTCGATATCTTCCTGAACCTTGGATACTAGAAGCTCTTCACCATGTTTTGTCTCAGAATCTTGAACTACTGATGTATGATAGCCAAACAATTTGTCTGCGGATACGTGCAGTGATAATAGAGATGACTGAGAAGCAGCAATTGTTTCTTTCATTATGGGTGGTGAATCTGAAAAACTAGGTGAATACAAAGGAGAAGAGTCTCGTGGTGTCAATGAAGATAAATCAGACTTTGGTGAGAGTTTTTCTCCCAAGCTTTGCATTTTTTCTGATGGAAATGTAGAATGTAATGGCATATCGGGCCGTGTAACAGCTGATAGGATTTCTTCCTGCAGGGGAGAACTTGCCTGTGAAGGTGTATGGACAGAGGAAGTGGAAGGGGAAGGGGAAGCCTCTATCTGAGAAACTGAAATAATTTCTGAAAGATCCTTCTCGTGGCTAAAACATACTTGTTCCACTGGTGATATTGTATTTGGAAACCCATGTTCCTGCATTTCTGAAGGGCTAAAATCAACTTCTGTGGGACCATTTTCAGATATATGGTGCACACCAGCACCTACTATGGGTTGCTCAGGCGACTGTCTGCTAAAATCCATGGCCAAAGACTGTTCAGGTGAATCTTGTCCAAACTCTACTGACATAGTCAATTGTTCGGGAGATCTATGATCTAGTATTGGTGTTCTTGACTTTGCTGTTTTAGGAGAAAAGTCTGGTGGAGAAATTGACATTGGTCTTGGACAGTCTTCTTTAGATGGAGACATTTCTGTTTCTTGAAATGTAGTTGGTGTTTGTACAACAGACACAGAAAGAGAATCATCAACTTCAGTAGAGTGAGGAGATCCAACCTCAGCATGTAATGAAGGAGATACATCATCAGTGGTTGGTTCTGGGAATGAACTAGTAGCAACAGATGCTGTAGAAACAGATGCAACTCCTTCAATATGTGAATAAGTATCTTCTGCTACAACTTCATCAACAGGAGTGGCAGATTTATCAGAAACAGTACTTTCAGATATTGACATTTTAGTGTCCTCTTTGAAATAGCCTAAATGACCAATATCCACCTGAGTAGGAGAAACCTCTGCCAGCTTCCTATCATCCAAAACTAAAGCAGACTGAATTTCTGAAGTTTCTAAATCATCCTTTTTCTTTTCTAGAAGAATGTCTGATTTTGGAGGTGCCAGCTCCAAATCTTTTTCATCCTGCTGCTCTTGGAAAATGTTGGTTGAAATAACTTCAGAAACTGAGCTCTTCTGCAATGCGGAATCATCTGTTTCACTTTTCTTTTCAGAGGTCGTTTCAGTTTCTTTGAGAGATTTTATGTCAGCACTTAAAAATGTGTCATAAGAAATTTCTGTACCAATAAGCGGTGGACTTCGTAAAGGTGAAAGCACTTTCTCAAAAGGTGATTCAGAATCAGGCACTGGTTCATCCATTGGGCTTATTCTGTGTTTTGCAATGTTGTCTTTGGCATCACTATCTTCAACACTGATTGGAACTTCAGTTGTCTTTCCAGGAATCTCAGTTGGAAGTTGGTTTGACTTTTCATCAGTGGGAGACTGATGATAAGGGGTGTGACCAGCACTTCCAGCAGCTGATTGTGAAGGGGATACCACTTCTAATGTTTTATCATCAGGGCTGGGGCATTGCTCCTCCTGGGTTTCGTGATGCTTTTCTGGCAGGGTTGTGAGAGATACAGGCTCAGTTGATGTTTTAATCTCATTGGGAGTTAGGGAAAAGTTCACACTCCGTTCACTAAGAGGTGTTTTAGCAACTGGTGAAAGTGGGGCTGGACTTTCATCTATAGCTGGGCTAATCTTCTCATCCCAAGTTTCAGAAATTTCTAATTTATTAACAGTTTTGAATTCATGTTCCCGAAGATGATACAGATCCTGGAAGGAAGTTTTGTTAAATTTATCTTCCTCTAATGAAGAAGGCGGTGAAATGGTAGACGCTGAAACATTGTAGTCTTTGCCTTCAGTAGCATCTGTTTTTGATCCTTCGGATAATCCATTGAAAGCATCAGGAAGAGGAGCAACTTTAGGTCTAGCAAAATCTTGAGAATAAAGTGCCGACTCATACTTAGTAATGTTAACATATTCTTGGGAAGGAGATTCGCTTTCTTCATTATTTGTTTCATCACTCATGATATCTCGTGGAGTTGACATTCCATCCATTGGAGTTGGTTCACTGGATATTTCAATAGTGGACTGGGTATAACCTGAAGTAGCAGTGAATTCCTCAGGCTGGTCTTCTCTGTTTTCTTCATCTGAAACAGTTGCTTCACTTTCTGACCCACCAGGTAGAGTTTCATCATGGATTGAAGATGCTGGTTCCTTTGCTGGAGATGGAGACTCTGACAATTTAGTTGGAGTAGTTATAGGCAAACCATATTTATCATCCATTTCAGCAGCTTTGTCTACTACAGCCATGACATAATCCCCTTGGGCTTGTATTTTTTCAGTTTCTTCTTCATCTTTGACCTCCTCAGTTTTGTCTTCTTCAATTTCTTCTTCAGTGTCTTCTGTTTCTGCCTTTTCAACTGTTGTTTCTTCTAAATTTTCGTCATAGTGATCTTCATACTCCATTCTAAATTCAGCTTTTTTATCATACATTAACCCTTTCATTTTTTCATTTTCAGGGGCTTCTATCGTTTCTTTTTCAATCTCTTCTGTTTCGACGATATCCTTTATGCCTTGCTTTTTGAAACTTGTTGGCACTTCTTCATTGTCCCCTTGTACTTCTGCCTCCTCGGTCTCAGCCTTTTCTTCATAGTCACCTGCCTCAGAAGATTCTTCAAATCCTACTCCTTCCTCTTCAAATTTTTCACTGTCGTCAACCTTGTCCTTTCCCACAAACTCCAGCTCTTCAGGAGTTTGTTGTTCACATTCTCCCTCAGGTTCTGCAGTGGTGATATCTTCATCAGGAGAATGAGTTGGACCTTCTATTTTTTCTTTTTGAACAGTATAATCTTCCTTTTGTTCTACGTCAGTTAGCTGGCTTTCATTTTTAACTTTATCTTCCTTTGCTTCCGTCACTACTTCGACTTCTTCCGCTTTTAGTTCTTCAAAATCTTTTGTTAAGTCTTCTGGTGAGGACATAAGTGACCTCTCGACTTCAAGTTCTTTCCCACTGGCTGCTAGGCTTGCAGCTGCTACTGTGGCAGCTCCAGCTCCCAAAACAGCAGCTGCTGCAGCTGATTTTTCAGTCACTTTGATCTCTTTTTTCACCGGCTTGCTTTTAACTTTTTCTTTGGGTTTCCCTGCAAATCCACTTTCTTTTTTGACGGGTTCTTCCTTCTTCAGTGGTTTTGACTTTGCCGTAATCTTCTTTGATTCAGGCAAAGCAGCAGAGGTTCTCTTTATCTCCTTAGGAAGTTTCTTGATTTCTTTCTTTTCTTCCTTTTTCACTTCCTTTTTCTCTTCTTTTTTGGATTCTTTTGGAGCAGCTTCTTTCTTTGGCTCTTTTTTAGATTCTTTCTTAATTTCTTTCTTCAAATCATCCCTTTTAGGCTTTTCCTCTTTCCTGGCCTGGGATTTTTCATCCTTCTTAGGCACCTCTTTCTTTGACTTTTCTTTCTCCTCTTGTTTTTCTTCAGATTTTACTTTCACTTCCTTTTTCACCTGCTTCTCCTTTATTACTTTTGGTTTGACATCGGTGGCTTGTTTTTCAAGAGTTTCAGATTTCACAATTTGTTGCTCTTTTGCTGTTAGGTCTTTTTCAGTCACCGAGAGCCTACTTTCACTTTTTGCTGTTTTTTCCTTTTTTATGATGGGTTTTTCTACTTTTTGAGCCTTTTCTGGTGGGCTAGATTTCCCTGTGTCGGAGGCCTCCTCTTTCGATTCTTTTCTGACAGTCTTTGTGGACAGCGTTTTAGTGATTGGCTTGAGACTTTCTTTACTGTCTGTTCTCTGCTTCAGTTTTGTCTGCTTTACTGCTGGACTTGTCAGGTTACCGCTTAAGTCTTTTTGTGTCACTATTGGTTGTTTAAGGAAGTCCAAATGTTTGAGCTTCTCTAGGCCATCTAATAGGCTATACTGTGTACTGTTCCCTGGGAAAAGAACTCTAATGATTTTTTCAGCAGGGTTTGCAGGATGCCATACAATCAATGATGAGATTGAAGTCAGGTAGGAAACTGGGATGTCTATTTCTTGACCATTTGGTAATACTAGTTCAGTTTTATCTTTGTTCGTACCTGTCCACTGCTGCATGAAGTATTGCATTTCTTTGCTGTTTTTGACTGGGTTAAGCACGTACATTTCCAGTTTCCCTACACCCATTTTTTGAAAAAGGATAATGGGCTCAGTGTTGTTTCCTATATTTCTAAAGAGAGGTTCCGGTTTCATGGATAGCTTGTTTAAGTATTGCAGCGTAAAACAAGCCTCTTCTACACTTCTTTTTAATTGCAAATCAGAATCAGGGTTTCCTAGGCTTTCGGGAACATTAAGGAATACAACTCCCAAATCAGGCGAAATTAGATTTTTCATCCAGTCGCTGTTGGTAGTAGAGCCTTGAGACTGCTCCTCTTCCAATTCTGCTATTTTCCGTTGCAACATGCTGTTAATTCCTGGCAAATTATCATCTCCAATATGAGTGAGCAAAATTGAATCTACTCTGTCCAAATGTCTGATGAGTTTCCAGAAACAAGATTTTCTCTCTGATCCTCCATTGATAAGCATGTTGAACCCATTCACAGCAAACAGTGCTGAATCTCCTCTTCCACCAGGGAAAATGTAACAACAAGGCTTAGAAAGTTTCAGGAAGCCTCCTGATGTTGGCGGCTCCAAAATATCAAATGGTGATGGTACTTCCACTGATTCTGACAAATACTCTGTGAATTCCGAAAGCCCTTCCATTTCAGGCAAAATATAAGAAGAATTCAGCTTAATGTTGATGAAATCTTGAAGGTTGTGTCTGTCAAGGTTTGAATTCTTCCAGTCCCCTTCCTCAGGACAGAAAAGTGTTAAGCTGGCTTTGTTGGCAGGGTGAGTAGTGCTCAATAATTCTCCAATCTGAAATTGAAAAAAAACCAAGCAGAAATATGAGATGATTGTATACCCTTAATTCATATTTGTGTCTCAAAATTAAATCAGTAGAAAGTGGATGTGCTTCCTGAGTTAGAATATTGCCTTTGGCCCCCATAATTGATTTCAGTGTTCTAGTACAAATCAAAGTAATTATGCTAGTCTAAAGTCTTCTTTTCTCTAATATACACTGTTATCTGCAAGTAAAGAAATAGCAATTATATACAGGCTCAGTGCCAAGGCATTTCCATATTAAATAAAGAGAAAAGTTGCTTTTATTTCAAAAGTATTTATATTCCATCATGATTTTAGCCGTGGAAATATCTCAGCTGTGTTTGCTGACTTCCTAGAAAGATTGAGCCAATTTAATGTTATTGTTTTATACTTGGATAGTAACATTACCTACATTTAAAGCACAAAGCAAGTATGAAGAAGGCAAATATACTAGACTAGTGATGGCGAACTTACGGTACCCGTGCCACAGGTGGCACGCGGAGCCATATCTGCCGGCATGCAAGCCGTTGCCCTATCTTAGCTCCAATATGCAGGTGCATGCCATCCAGCTAATTTTCAGCTTGTACAGAGGCTCTGGGAGGGCATTTTAGGTTTCCGGAGGGCCTCTGAAGGACTGGGAGAAGCCTCTGGAGCCTGAGGAGGGCAAAAAAACGGGCCTACCAGGCCCACCGGAAGTTGGGAAATGGGCCGTTTCCAGCCTCCAGAGGGCCTCTGCGGGGGCAGGGGAGGCCGTTTTCGCCCTCCTCAGGCATTGAATTCTGGATGTGGGCACTCGCACGTGCGTGATAGTGCGCTCACACACGCTTTCGGCACTCGAGGGAAAAAAGGTTCGCCATCACTGTACTAGACTATACAGATGTAAAAGGTCTGGACTAAAAAAGAAAACCTGCTTCTAGATCCTTGTCTAGGTTTGTTTCAGAAACAAATATACTTGGATTCTTATTTAAATATATATTCATAATGCAGAGAACTTTTCAAGTGACCTTATTTTTAATAATTTTCACCTGATACACTGCTTTCTGTTTTTGAGAAAGATGGTTAAGATGGCTTTGTCCCAGCAACAAAAAATCTTAGGGGGAAAAAAGAATATCTTGCTAAGCAGGATTCAGGTCCAGCCCTGGGATGGAAACAACATTGGTCAGCCTAGAGCCATAATGGCAAACCTATGGCATGCGATAGTGGGCATGCGAGCAGTTGCCCCAGTTCAGCTCTGCCGTGCATGCGCACGTACCTCCTGCGGGCCAGCTGGTCTTTGGGTCTCTGCCGCGTATGCGGGGGAGACACATGTGGGGGCCACCCACACGTGTAGGGGGTGGGGGCATGTGCGGGGGTGCGTGCATGTGGGTGGGGTGGATGCGGGGGGCCATGTGTGCATGTGGAGGGTGCATGCACGGGGGCCGTGTGAGCATTGCATTTTGGGGGTTTGGGCAGGTGTGATTTGGGCACTTGGTCCAGAAAAGTTTAGCCATCACTGGCCTAGAATTATCTTTCTGAGACACTGAATGTGGGAATGCACTTTCTTGGGCCTCGTGGACCTGTATCAACTATATCCAATACCATCAAACATGGCATTTGCTGTACCATCAACAAAGGTTGTAGGATTGCACCGTGCTTTGGTGTTCTGGCTCTTACTCAAAGGGCAGCTGCAGTCTGTTGGGGGGCAATCTTCAAACACTGTTTACTGCAGTGTGAGGTGCTCTACTTAATGTATCTATCAAGCTGCTTGTTAGCTTGGGGTAGGATGTCATCAGCATGCTGATAATACTCATGTATTCACTGTCACTCCTGCTTAAACCTTGGATATCATATAAAGTCTTAGCAAGTATCTGGGGACTGTTAGATTTAAGATGAAATCCCTCTAAGAACAAGTTCCTAAACATCAATATATATCTATGAACATCAGTCACCATGATACCTTACATGGGATCATGTGCTCCCCAAAGCAATTGCTTCATGACCTATGGGCCCTTTTGGATCTACAGATAACACTTAAACAATAGGTAGAAGCAACGGGCAGCTGGACCATTAGTTGACACACTCCCTATACCAAGATACTCTGGTGATGGTAACTTGTTCTGTGTTCCACATATAGTTGGATTAATGTAATGCACTCCATGTGAGACAGCCTTTGAAAATGTCCCAGAAGCTGCAGGTGATCCTGAATAAGGATGCTAGATTATAGGTAGAACAGCCCTGCCACTGCCATGCAACACTGATTTTGAATTTGTTAGAAGGGCTATCAGTATTAACTTCCTAGCCAATTCAAACTGTTGATTAACCCTTCAAAGCCCTATATAGTATGGCATTATTTTCCAAGAATCTGCTCAGCCAATAAGAATATCTCAAAGGAGCTTACTGAGGCTCCTTCTTTAGTTGCAAGGCGACTAAAACAAATTTATTCCATCAAGCTTTGAACTTAAGTGATTGTTTAGTGACACTAATATTGGAATGTATTGTTACTTACAAATAGTCCTTGAGTTACTAAGCAATTTGCACTAGAATTTCTGTTGCTATGCAATGCAGTTGTTAACCACAATGTCATGTGACTTCATTGCTTAGCCATGGCAATTCAGGCAATCGTCATTGTCATTGTTAAGTGGGGAACATTAAGCAAACATTAAGCAAGCATCTCCTTGCAACTTCCTTTTGGATTCCAATGACCAAAGTCAGAGAGGAAGCCAGCAAGATGTTGCAAATCCTGGGGCAGGTAGGTAGAGAGAGAGAGTGGGAGAGAGTCTACAAAGATGTGTGGGTGTCTGGGGATGGCAGTGTGTGAGACTTGGGGATGGCATGCAAGGGTATATGAGTGGCCAGAGAGAGTGTACAAGTGGCCAAGGAGGAGCATAGTTGGGCTTAGTGAGTGTGCAGGTGATAGGGAAGCACAGTGCAAGCATGGTGGGCATTGAGTTGACTGCTGCCAGGTGAAGGAATGAATGCAAGTAGTAAGGGAGGAATGAGGTTAGGGAAGTATGTTCAAGTGGCCAGGAAAGGATGTGTGAATCACTGGAGAAGCACCACACAAGCACAGTGAGACTTGGGGAGAGTGTGCAAAGTTGTGCAGCTGGCCAGTGAGGAATGGTGCAAGCAAAGGAGGACTGGAGGTGGTTCTGTAGGCAGGGGAATTTTATTTAAGCAACTTGAGACTTTCCCTGTTGGCTTTCTGATTGACTTCACTTGTGTGAAGTTGCGGGAAAGTTGCAAATCACAATCATGTGATTGTGGGGTGCTTTAACCATCATATGGGCAAGCTGGTTGCCAAGTGCCCTGATCATGATCACATGATCACAGGGATGCTGGAATAGCCAGAAGAATCAGTTTAAGAACCAGTTGTAACCACCACTAGTTCAGCACTATCATGTTTGAACAATTGCTCAACGAGTGCTCATTAACTGAGAATTAGCGTATACTCTGGATTTAACTATTTGCTTTGTTGCATATCGTGCAGAAACCCCTCAGGTTGGGGATGGATATAAAAACTGTAAGCAAATAAATAAAAATTGACTATCTTTTATTTCTTGTACTGCAGTCTACACGGTATTTTAAAAATGAATAGCATGATAAAGATCTATTTCTGATTTTTTTTTACTCCTCTTCAAAACATTAAATGACCAAATCTGCTGTACAATCAAAAGTACAAACAAAATTTCAGCCCCAATGAGTTACAGAATAGCAACAGTTTAGAAACAAACCTCTTGGTCTGTGAAGATCTCAATGAAATTCTGAAATGAGAAAGATCCCGACTGAAGAATGAGTTCGCCTGTATTTTCAAAGTTCTGCCCAGTTAGTACCAGAAGTTTATGTCGTGCAGCATCTGTTATCATTAAACGCACCTGCAGTAGAAGATACAAATAATCACTTTGAAACATCTTTTATACTTTATGCTTTCTTTAGGGGAAAAAATTAATATGAATAACCTTAAGGAAATTGTAGATTACCCTTAGACCAGGGGTGAAATCCAGCAGGTTCTGACAGGTTCTGGAGAACCGGTAGCAGAAATTTTGAGTAGTTCGGAGAACCAGT
>JANHGD010002805.1:270914-281688 GCA_027560375.1 Imantodes cenchoa
AAGTTTTTAAGAAGATGTTGGATAACCATTTGTCTGAAGTAGTGTAGGGTTTCCTGCCTAAGCAGGGGTTTGGACTAGAAGACCTCCAAAGTCTCTGCCAACTCTGCTATTCTATTCTATTCTAGAACACCATTGAAAGTGGGAAATTCCAAGGACCTAAATGGTTTCCTGTGTAATGTGCAGAACCATTATTAGAGCTAGAACCAGTTAATATTTCTAGGCACACTTCCTCATTCCAAATGATACTTCTTAATATACTGGACATGGAAAATGCCTACTTCTAATATACAGCTGGGTGGCAGAGAAAGCTAGTCTTGCAAATAATCTGATATGGCTACTGAGAGTAGTGGTATTATGGGTTTAATGAGATGCACCCATCTGTCCATACCATCTCATTGTGGACCAACAACACTTTTTCAATGATCCTGAAGAAGAGGCCCATGTGGAGTGCATTGTAATAATGCTTCCAGAAAATAGAATTAAGACAACTCCTCAAATTTCAAAGAACTCAGATATTTCTGGAAAGATACATCTGGCCAGATGCATCCAAACTAAAAAGGAGAAGAGGTATTTTCCTTGGGAGTGTAACAGAATAACAAAATAACAGAGTTGGAAAGGACTTTGGAGGTCTTCTGGTCCAACCCTCTGCTCAGGAAATCTGCTGTCCCCCTGCTCAGGAAACCTGTATGATTTCTGGCAAATGGTTGTCCAATCTCTTCTTTAAAACTTCCACTGTTAGAACATTCACATCTGGAGTCAGTATAGTAGTACTTTAAAATACTGAAGCTTCCCCAATCTCTTTCCAACCTTTCCTTCAAGGTGTTTTTGCCATTCTTTCCTTTAGATAAGAAATTGTGCAACTTGAAAATAAACAAGAAAAAGTGGAGCTTCAATCTGTCCCTTAACTTGCACTTTCATTACAATGCTTTCACAAAACCTGTCTTTTTCTCTGGTGTCACCCACCTTCCTGAGTAGAGATAGTCCCCTCTGGACAAGGAATGCAGTCATAGCAGCAAACTGGCTCTCCTTCTCGAGCATTCTTGACAAATCCAGGTTGACATTTTTCCACACATTTGGACTGAGGAAGAGACTGAGCAGAAAAACAAGAAACGCCAAAGAAAAATTGTTAGACTCTACGACGACCAACAGTTCTACCCGAACTGGGAGCATTTTACCAATGACTGGAAGTTATTTGCACCAAAATCCCCAGGACTTGAGGGCCTCTTGATTCGTTTTATGGAGGTGTCAGGGAAAAACTGAATCATGAGCATAGCTGCACTTAATAACAATTGAACAGACAGCACATCACAAAAGTTTCACTTTAAGATTCAGAGGTTTATTAGAATTTAAAGCATAGCAAACATAAAGCCTTTGCTGTAGGCACTCACATCACATTGCAATGAGGATAAATCAGACAAGCAGTCAAAAGTGACGGCTAAAGACCTATTGGCAATCTCCCATTATTCAACATTGTCTTTTGTACCTTGAAACCACAAATCATATGATTTTCGGAATCTGTCCATACTGTCCTAACAACAGGGACAGTTTTCCATTCCCTTAACCACAATGTTACAACATGGTTATTTTTACATGTATTTTAAGCAGGGGTGAAATGCTTCCGGTTCGCTTTTGCCTATCGGTTGCGGTAGAGCCGGTCGCGAAGGGAACGTGAGGCTCCGCCCACTGACCAGTTCACTGCCATTTGGGTTCTTTTACCCTCTGCTAATAGTGTTGGCTATTTCTGCAAGTTTGGTGTCATCTGCAAATTTGATGAGTTCCCCATCTATCCCCTCATCCAAGGCATTGATGGAGATGTTGAAGAATACTGGGCCTAAAACAGAGCCTTGGGGTATTTCACTGCATACTTCCCTCGGTCGGTCAGCTAGTTTCGAATCCATCCGGTGGTGTTGCTGTCTAACCCACATTTTTCTACTTTATATAGTAGTAGGTTATGGTCTACTTTATCAAATACCTTACTGAAGTCCAAGTAAATTATATCGACAGCATTCCTCTGGTCCACTAATTTTGTCATATTGTCACATGTAATATTTGTTATACAAATAATGCGAGGTTCTTTCTTACTGGGTAAAAAGGTTGGATGAATGTGCTAAATTTGGGGAAGATGCTGAAGCTTTTATTTTTATTTTTATTGTAAAGTGGGGAATTCTGCTTCTGTTGTAATCTTCACTGTCCATTAGGTTTTTGTTGTTCACAGCACTTTGCAAAAAAAAATTCATAAAAAGGTACATCTATGATAGTGAACAGATGGAAACCCATGCAGTTTTCTTGGCATTGTTACAACGATGGGTTCTCACTTCTCCTGATCTTTTCAATTTCCAAAGCTAGCCAATAGTCCCAAAATGGTCATGTTGTTTCCCCTCCAGTAGAGAATAAACATGCAAGTAAATCAATATGTTGGTATAATCACAGGTTTTTCTACCATTAGCTGCAACTTGGATCTATCAACTGAATAATGGCCCCATCTTTTGACAGCAGTTTGAATATGTAATTATAAATCGATTAAGTAGGAAATCAGCTGCTGCTTGCACTCTGTGTTACAGTAGATTGCTTTCAGTACTATGCAATATTCATTTTTTTCACTGTATTTCAATGTTAATATTAACTGTATGAGATTCCTGTTCAGATTATTCTATATGTTTGTATGATGAATTTTTTAAGGTGGCAGATATTAAAAAGATCCTTTTGCTCTTGGATAATGATGAGCTTCTGTTTCAGAAAGAGTTGACACATAAATGTGGATCGATCCTATTCCACATGGATCAGAACTATTAAGTATCTGAAGCAAAAAATTTGGGGAAAAAAACTCTCTATCTTTCTGCATTTTAAAATATAATATCCTTCTTTTTAGACTTCCTAACCTCAAATATTCATCTTAAGGTCTGAAAAGGGTCTGTATCTTAACTACAGTTTTAGATAGTTTGCACATGCTATAAAGCAGGCTTTTTCCAAACCTGGCAACTTTAAGATGTATCAACTTCAAGTTCCAAAATTCCCCAGCCATCCTGCTGACTGGGGAATTCTGGGAGTTGTCCATAGATCTTAAAGTTTGAAAAACACTGCTGTACAGCAATATTTGCTTCTTTGTTTCTTACCAAATACCATGTTGCACTAAGCACAGTCTATTTTCTCTAACAAAAAAATACATGGAAAATTGGTATGGCTAAGATGAGCCAAATGTGAAATAAAAATGTACAGTAAAGCACGTATTAGTGTACAGTAAAGCAAATTAAGTCATATAGTAATATGATTTGCTTGAATGAATCTAATCAGTTTCAAGCTTTTGTTTCTTGGCTGCAATTGTGATCTTGGGGAAACAATATGCATGCTCTATTTGCAGTTTCCGGGTTTAGCTGTTGCTGAACCTCTAGCTATCCCAATTTTTCATGACAGGACTCAGGAAAACAAGCCAAGAATAAACCAAAAAAAATATTTTGTTTGGTCACATCACGGACTCTGATTTATTTGAGTATGTTTGTTAACTAACTATGGCTTAATTATATGGGTTAAAATAGCAGCAGAGGGAAAACGAAATTCAAGGCCCTACTGTGCTTTCTGACAACTTTCTAAGTGACAACTTGGCAGAAGAAGCAAAACAAAAAACAAAAAACCACATGTCCTCAATATGGGGAGATGAGCCTCTAGGATAGAGGTCCCCAACGTTGGCCACTTTAAGACTTGTGGACTTCAACTCCCAGAGTTCCTCAGCCAGCAAAGTCCACAAGTATTAAAGTGGCCAAGGTTGGAGACCCCTGCTCTAGGACAGTTTCTGGTTTGGGGGTGAGAGAACACCCTTATCGGCAAATGAATTAACCTGAATGGATCAGCAGCACAGAATGTAGAATAGATCAGGACTTCACCTCATCCACAATTAACCACGAGTCACAGTTAAGATTCATGGTCATCCACCTGGAAAGATATTACATTTGAACAAATGAAAATAACAGTGTGATAAAGCTATTGTAGAATGCCAGAATAATTAAGGGGTCAAAAAATCCAAATGCTTATTTCTATTTAATTATGTAACTGGAGGCATATTCTTTTGCTAAACAGACCCAGGCTGATGTTTCTTCTTAGACGGGGAGTACTGTAATAGTTCTAAGATACAATGTAGTTGGTGTATTTACCTGTTAATATGATTTATAAACAAACTACTGTGATTTGTTTTTAAAAAGTAGCATTTGTGATTTAGCCCAATGCACAAACCAGCCAAGAGTGGCTTATTCAGCAAACTAATGAACAAAATGGATATTGACATGGCCAGGACATGAGACAACTGATTTCAATCTTTTCCTAGACTCCATTATTATCTCTGCCCTCCAATATCTTTATTCCAAATTAAACATATCCAGTTCCCTTGCTTTCTTTTCTCTAAGGAAATTTAACCATCATAAAGAGGCCCATTATGTTATGCTGACCTTCAGAAATGTTCTGTATGTCATTAACACAAGAAATCAGATCACATCCCTCAGAAATAAGCCGGGAAAGAAAATAATGCCACAAGATGCATAACAAATGAAATAAAGGCCTACGCATTTTGGCCTTAATGAGGTCCGTCCTTTGGGAAAGAGGTAAAAGTACAAAATTGCTTACAGAGCTCCCTAAAAAGAGTGACTTGACAACTTCAGTTATGGCAGGGCAATAATAATGCAACCACTCCCTAGAGAAAATTCAGCAAGCAGCTTTGTATTTTTATCTTGTGACTCTGAGGAAAGTCTTTATTGTGGCTGAAACAGGTAAAGCTCATCATTCCACTGTATTCATTTTTCTAGATCAGTGTTTCTCAACCTTGGCAGTTTGAAGATGTGTGGACTTCAACTCCCAGAATTCCCCAGCCAGCAACACTGAAAGCCAGATGCTTTCAAAATCTTTTGGCAGTATCTGGTATTGGCAATGAACGTAGTCTGTAGGGCATTTCTGCAGATTACAGAGCAATTTCTTATGAACTTTTTTTTCCAAATCAAGCAGACTTCTTTTTATCACACAAGATTGCTACCAAAGGGCCTTCAGTGACACTCACTGCCAGAGCAATTTCAGCCACAGTCACTCATGCTATCTCTAAAATAAACATTATAATATCTGCCCCCCCTCAAGGGGTTCTCCTGTCACAGCTTATTCAGAAACAAACTTAGCAGTTCATTTATTGATACCAGACTAGGCAGCGACATGGTATCAGCCATGTTTTTTACAAGATTAGCACCTTCCTAATCAAATGGAAGGGGGAGGGAATCAAAATATACAGGCCAGATCATATCTAGAAGTTCTTTCTTCAGACGTCTTGACTTATCCTTCATCACATAGCCAATACACATTTGACTTGGTTTCACTGACATCTAAGGGGTTGTTCCAAATTGCATATATCTCTTCAAAAGCAAGGCCTTTTGTATTAAATGAAATATCAAAATTGCAGCTTTCAGACAGCCTTGGACAAAGAATTATCTGCTACAACATCCTTCCTGTCAATGACTACTTCAGCTTCAACCACAACAAACATGAGCACACAACAGATACAAACTCAAAGTGAACTGTCCCAAACTTGACTGTAGAAAATACGACTTTAGCAACAGAGTGGTTAATGCCTGGAACTCACTACCTGACTCTCTGGTTTCATCCCCAAACCCCCGAAACCTTAACCTTAGACTGTCCACTGTTGACCTCACCCGATTCCTAAGAGGTCAGTAAGGGGCGTGCATAAGCGCACCAGCATGCCTACCGTTCCTGTCCTAATGTTCCCTCTTATCAGTACCCATATGTATATAAACAATGTTATATCTATGTATATTCAAATACGCACTTGACTAAATAAATAAATAAACCCCAATCCATCGGGAACAAGATATTCCTCTGCAAAGCAGGGCACATGGGACAGGAAGCCCACTAAACAGAGTGAGGAACACATAGGTTCTACAAAAGGGAACATGATTTTTATTACACTAACACTGATGTTAATAATGTTATGGTTAAAGTACCAGATTTAGACCAGAAGAAAGGTTTGGATCACCTTCCACAAAGCATCTTCCTGGATGACTTGAGGCATCACAGACCAATTATTTCTAACCCACAGGATAAACTGCATAACTGATGTAACAGGATAAACTGAGCATTCTAGAGGAGGGGGAAAATCAAAATCTAGTAATCCTGTGAGTTAATATAAATATAGATTCACCTAACAATCTTAGCCATTATTTCTTTAATCATGGATTTAATCATTAGGTACAATTGGCTGGGCTTATACCTGTGCCTGTTGTGCCATGAACAAATGTAGCCTTCTTGACATTTATGTCCATCATTCTCCTTGCCAGTCACCCTGAACACAAGCATACATCCATGTGCATGTTAGACTCTGTGAACCTCAAACACAGACACACTGAACTTGTACCTATCTTGCTAGATGCTTCAGTGCCTACTTGGGTTCTGTAGTCAGACTATGAAAATTTGCCTCCAACCTTGTTTTCCACAAACACTAACTGAGAGGTTTAAATGGATACATCAAAAGAAATCTGCATGACTGAATGCTACAGATGGAAATTGCAGTAGCAAACACGCCGACACAATTAGCAGAGCATAAAGATTTGACATTATATCACCCAGAATGTGCCTCGTGTCACCTGAGAACTTTAATAGGCACTCTGGTCTGTTTACTACCTTCTTAGCACAATAATAATATCCAGAACTGAAGAAGCTTCTTGGATGAAAAGTGAAACGTCTTCAAAGAAAAACCAGATAGTCCAGTTGCCTCTTGAAAAAGCACTTTTGAGATTGTTAGCATAATGCAATTTATATCTGAACTTGGGATCAAACTGTCTCCCCTTAAATGCTATTAAGATGACAAAATGTTAAGATAACAAATTACAAACTATGACACATCCTACTCACCAAATTGACAATCTATATCTTTTGGCTTAACGCTCCACATTATAAAACTGAGCATACTATACTTTGTGGGGAAATTCCAATGGGTTTTTGAAGACCCCACCAAAGCCAAAATGGCAAATAGATTAATATGCTAGCTATGCCAGGGGGGTGTAGGGCATCAATGACAGAGGATTCTCCAAGTTTTGATTACTTGCACAGGGCCTGGCTTGGAATGATTCAGTGCCACTAACCAGTTTCAGAAAGGAATGCCACATAAGCTCCCAGATAAGTTGGCCAAAGTGGAACATCCCACCACACTACATGGTGGCAGTTTCAACTGGATATGCATATAGATGGGCAATTAGCAATTGGAATTGCAACAGATTCATGTGGCAGAGGCAGAAGACTTAATTTGACTCATCTGACAAACTCTGCAAATGAACAAGAAGGGCTGATTAGCAAATATTTAAAAAGTCCAGTCCTGCGGAATAAGAGTGGACACAGCAGTATTCATTCTAGATAGCTATGAACATACAACTATCCATAAATGATAATAAATCAATTATGAAATAAATTATCCAGACAGACCTAAAAATAAGTGGATATGATTATTACTTCCTGGCAATATCAACTTTAATATAACCTATAATATCATCTTACTACCAATAAACAATATTATGAGCCTATTCTGTATTTTATATATTCATCAAACTTTGCCTAATTATTGGGTCTATTTAATGCTTTTCTTGGCTGAGGTCCTGTGTCACCTTTCAGTTCCAGTTTCTCAGGACTGCCCACAGGTTATGCACAAAAAATGTCAAGGTAACAGTCATAACGATGTGATCAACATTTCACCTACTTTTATGTGTGATGTTTTTAACAACAACCTACATACCCCACTTAACTTTCTACTTCACTGTTAAATGGATCTCTGCCCCATTCCTTCCCACACTTTCAGAGTTATAAAGTTCATCCGTTATAAAGGCTTGAAAAAAACAGCTGAGAAAGCTGTAGGCTGTTACAGAACAAGTGTAACTGGGTCACTGAAATGCAAAAAATAACTCAAGTAAGGTTATCTGTATCCCACTGATAGGACCACTTTTGCCACTTCCCACTGCCTGGGGATCTCCAGGGAGGGCATCAAAACATGCAAAGCAGATAAAAAATTATCAGAGCTTCAATTGCTTCAGTTGCAACCCCATCCTGGCTTTTTTTTTTAACCCTCGCCCCCTGCAGATGTTCCTGTTGCTGGTCTCTTTCCCAAAGACTGCAGAAAAGTCTTTTCAACTTGCTGCTGATTATGAAAAAAAGCACTTTATGCATATGAGAAAAAGAAAACCAACAGGAGAAGGAGACAGGGAGAGCAACCCAAGACTATTGTGACTCAGCAGTTTGCCAAGATAATGGAAAATAACTGAAAAACATCTCCAAGCAACTACCGAAGGACCCTCCATGTAAAGAATACAAATCTTGAAGTCACTGTAATATCAACTACAATGCCTAGAGTCACCACCTAATGACATTTTCAGAGTCATGTCTTTCCTTTTCTTTTCTGGTTGGAAAAGCTGACAGATGAAGATAAATTTTCAAGCAAAAGGTGCAACCTCTTCTAATAGTCTGATATGCAGATATCTTATACATCCAGACAGATAATTTTACTCTTAGCGAAGAGGCATTGTTTCTCATCCAACTCTTCTGCACTGAAAATGTGTGACTGAAGCATTGTAACGCTGTAGTTAAATTATATTTATGGGATTGAACATAATGCAAAGAGGATTGATTTTCAAAGGCCTGGGAGACAAAAATACAATCCGATTCCTGAGATCTTCCAGCCTTAGGTTTTTGTGGAAACCCCTCTATCTACACAGAATGTGAAGTACACAGCAATCATATTAGATATATCAATGAAGCCATGGAGCTTGGAAGCCATTGGAAACAATATATTGAGAGAACAACTACAATAAAATAGAATCAAGGATGGGATATAGAACAAGAAAAGAGCAACTAACTATATGCCAACAGTATTCTTCACTTGGGAAGTTGTGGTGTTGTAAGTCCTACCAGAGTAACTACACCGAGAAGATGAAATAATTATATTTTATTGTAAAGCTTCATTAACAGAATCTTGCAAGTCTGAAGAAACAGACATCCTGCTCTACTTTTAATCACTTGATCCATTAAGGATGTATTTCCTATGTTTCTTTCTGTAACCCCTAAGGAACTGTGAGCTCTTGCCTTCTTGTATGATTCATAGGCAGCATCTCCTCCTCTCTTTCCTTAATGCCATTTACACATTCCATTATATCTGTCTACTATGTGGTTCTTACATCTAGCAAAGAACAAACAACCTGAAACTAGATTGATTTGTTATAACACAGGTTTTAAATGCTATTATTTCTCCAAAGCATGAGGCTCTCAAGACATTAGATCACGGAGACCAAGGAAAAAGGTGCTGCTTTAATATTGTTTTGTTACAAATACAGTTTGCATTCTACATAACTCTTATTGGATTACTTCTAAGCTGTGTCCTTGAATCACTGGAATTAACCTGGAATTAACCATGAGAAAGCTAAGTCTAGACCTGAGGTAGGTTCCTCCTGGTTCGCACTGGTTGTATAGAACCGGTAGCAAACCGTTGGTGACGTCACGGAGCCAATTCTGTTGGTGCCGGTCCATGGATGCCACCATCTTTGGAGGGAGGGGTGTTTGTTGAATTATTTTTCTTCTGCACATGTGCAGAAGCTGAATTCCTGGCACTGCGCATGTGCTGCCATCTTGTTTTGGCTTTTGGGGGGGAATGTTTTGGGGATTTTCAGCACTGCGCATGTGCGCGCATGCATGCCCACGAGGCATGGCCACGTGGCGCAGGAGGAAGCAAACCGGCAGTGAAATAACCTACCCCTGGTCTAGACAAAGAAATTAAGTATCTTGGCAATGCAGGCATGACCAGAGTTTTTCACATTCATTTTTCTATGCCTCCTTGTAGTCTTGGATCTTCTAAATCTGTAATCTGTTTTTACTTAAGATATTTGAATCAATTATTTCAAGAACCACATGTGTATTTACTATAGTTACTAGGTTTTGTCTTTCTTAAATGAAAAAGAGCTTTGCCATGAGACTTTCTTTCAAGTATCATCTAATAATAGAGCTGATTTTATCTTTCGGGGTAGACTTGGGACTCAAATCAAATGTCAACCATCACAACAATAGAATCTCTGCATCTTTCTTACATGCACCACACATTTAAAAAGGGAGTCGGGATTTAATCGTGCAGTAACAACTGCTGTCTGGGCTTTTTTCTACCCCCTGCCCCCAGTCTCCCTTAGTTGTCTTACTTTATTATCAATTATTCATTGATCTGTCAGCTCTCTGGAAACTTGCATCCCAAAGGAAAGGTAAATATTTATTTTTAATGAAGAAGTAATGCCAAGAAAGGAACCCAAAGGGGGGGAAATCCCTGGTGAGGATTTTAATTTTGAAAGATTAAGTCTGTGGCCAGATTCATATATCATGTAATTTTGTTAATTTTTGGCTTGGCATCTTGTGTAAATCTAATTGCTGCGGTTTCCAAATTATCTTTATGACTCAAAATTATATAAAAGCAGGTTACTACGGTATAATTGGTTGAAAACACCATGATTAAAGCGCAATAAATTTTCTTGTTCCCCACCCATTATTTTATTACGTCTTATTAATTCTTCACAATTTGTATAATAATATGACCTGTTAAACCCTGAAAAAGTCACTACACAGCCAGACAGCATAAATTTTACAGTACTTCCCTACAGGGGCGGTTTCCTACTTACCCGAATTACCGGAGCAGCTGCGCGCGCAGCCGGCGTCCTTGCGAGTGGGCGTGTCGCCCACTTGCATGATTTTTGGCTTCTGCGCATGCGCAGAA